>OVBE01008967.1:6361-16553 GCA_900406425.1 Iberis pinnata | reverse complement strand
TGAAGCTTTCTAAGTGGATTAGGTGGCTTTCCAATCATCTCATCAACCTTGAACTCTAATATAGGCTATGTAGGAAGTACTTGATAAGGAATTTTGGGTTTATAGGAGCTTTCATAGATTTTTGATTCCAGGGACTTTTGCTCGATCGGGCAAGGAGTGCCCGATCGGGCAAAAATCTCAGATTTCCGTCCGACTAAACTGTTCGATCGAGCAAGTGAGGTGCCCGATTGATCATTTGTCCCTGGAGTTTTTAGATCGGTTTGCACGATCGGGATAGCAGTGCCCGATCGATCTCTCTGTCCGGAACTGATTTGCCCGATCGGGAAAAAGCTGCGCGATCGGGCAAATATCTCTGCATCAAATTCCTCTTTTGAAAGATCTGAATCTTCTCCAAAATTCTCAACTTCTTTCTCTGAATTACTCACCAAAGTCTTGCAATACCCTTTCAGATTATCCTCAACTTTCCCAGGAAAGACACCAGCTTGTCTTTTCACAGCTTCAGAAGTCTGAGCAACTTGCACATCCAATTGATTCACATGAGTTGACAATGCATCAAACTTTTGATTCAGCTCCTTCACTTCTCCTTGGATCAACGTTTGGAACTGTTGTTGTCCTTCCAGCAATTGCTTAAACATCATCTCAACTGAATTACTTGGTTGAGGTTGGGCTTGTTGGAATATAGGCTCAGAGGTTTGTAGAAAACCGCCTGAATTAGAATTTGGCAAAAAGGGCTTTTGCTGTTGAGGGTAATGTTGATCTTGGGGGTTCTCAACATTGGTGCTTCTCCAAGACAAGTTGGGATAAGTCTTGTTAAAACCTTGATTATAACCTNCCTTGATTGTACACCCTTTGACCTTTAGCATTGATGTAACTCACTTCCTTCTCAACTTCACCAGTATTCTTTTCTTGAACTGCAAAGCAATTAACTTCGGAATCATCTACAACACTAACATGTTTCTGAGATTGACCTTTTAAAAGCTGAGTGATTAGCCCTTTCATCTCTGAGAATTCTTCTTTCAGCTCTGAGATCTCTGAGTTAGCAGCTGCTACCGGAACCTTTGTTCGGCGATTAAACTATGGGCAATGATTGCCATTACTAGCTGCCAAATTTTCTATCAATCGATATGCATCAGGAACAGGTTTCTGCATAAAGTCTCTATCGCTTGATGTATCTAAGGAGAGCTGATATTTCTGTTCAATTCATCTATAAAAGGTATTGAGGAGACTTGCATATGAGAAACCGTGATGTGGACAATCACGAAGCAGCTCTTTGAATTGTTCCCAAGATTCATAGAATGATTCTACAGGAGCTTGAGCAAAAGCAGAGATCTTGTTCCTCAAAGCGTTAGTCCTATTAGTAGTGAAGAACTGACCAATGAACTTGGATTTGCAGTCATCCCATGTTATTATAGATCTTGTAGGTAGAGACTTCAACCAGCGAAGTGCCTTGTCAGCTAAAGAGTGGTTGAACAAGTTGCAGTGTTTGTAATCCTCGGATACCCCATTTAGCTTGATGGTATTGCAAATGTCCTCAAAGGTGTCAATATGATTCATTGGATGCTCGTGAGGTAAACCACTGAATTGGTTACTGCGAAGCATCTGAACAAGAAAAACAGGGAATTGATATTCCCTACGCTGAGGTGGAGGAGGTTGGATTGGATTCCAATTAGCATAGAATTCTTGAGGATTGTTGAAAGAACCAACTAGAGTATGGTTCTGGGGATTGAGCAGAGCATTAACTTGAGCATTGAGCTGATTAATCCTTCACGGATCTCCGAACAAGACATAGTGTCTTGCATCAACGTTTGCAGGTTGTTGAATGTTTTAAGGATCAGGATTTCTGGAGGAACTTGATTGTTGATTGCTCCTTGTTGGACTACTCCTTGTTGGCCTACTCCTTGTTGGCCTTGTGGCACTTGATTGCTATTTCCACCACCTTGTCCTTGGTTAATGAGCTGATTAAGGCCCATAGCAGGTGGTTGTTGACCATCGGGATCAACCGGATTGATTGGATTAACGATATCAGCCATTGAAGTGGATGAACTAGCGTCTTTCTTTGCTTTCCGATTTGAGCGTTCTAGCCTTGAAAGTTCTGAGGTTGAGTAGTTCATATGATTTGTCAGATCTTCTGTTCATACACCTGTAATTAAAAACCTTAGACGGAATTCTAATTAAAAACTAGAAAGGCACAATTGGTCCCCAACATCAGCGCCAAAATTCTGATAGGTTAAGAATTTAATTATAAACTAGTACTGCAGAGAATAGTTCAAAGTAGCACAGCAAAGGGTATCGGATCCACAGAGACCAGAATAGTGCATGTTTTAGTTTCAGTTTCAAATCTAGCTAAAGAGAAAATAATAGATTGGTTGTGAATCAAAACAGTAAATTGAAAACGGTTTAAACTTATAATATAAAAACGCTAGGTATTAGGGAAATCCGTAGGTATTCAGGTTTAAAGTCAAGTTAACATGCAGGATTTCAGATTGAAAATAGTTCTCAATATGAAAAACGAATACAGTTTAATCTCCGCTTAGAGTATTAAACCTTATGATCAAATTGCCAAAGACAAACTCTCGCCGTCTTTAAAACAATTCGATCATGCATTAAAAATCAGATTCAATTGTTCATAAGCATTAAAACAATACTCTCGCATGTAAAATAACTTATTCATCTAAATTAGGTCAGGTTTCTAAATCAAATCTCTTTGTACTTATCAACATAAAATCATGAACTAAGTGATCAATCTAATTCAAGCATTGAGAACAAATTTAGACTAAGAACCTAACAAATTCAATCCTACAAAGTTAAGCCTAACATTCAAACCTGGTTTCCCTAGGAAACCCTAAAACCTAACTAGTGAACTACTCAGACATTGCAAAGCATAAACAATACAAAATCAGAGAAGAACACATAATTAAAATAGAATAGATATAAAATAGGGTTCAGAAATCTTCTCCACAAAGGTTCCGGATTCGTCTCCCAGTAAAACTTAGAATAATAAAATAAAGCCTAGTTCTAAAAACCTAAAACATAATGTATTTATAGGCTAAAAAAGTAAAACAACAGAAATAGGAAAATTGGGGTAAACTTGAGGACTTGATTGCAAGTTTTGGAGATTTTCTACTTAATTTCAGGTGTTCCAGGAGCATTTGCTCGATCGGGCACTATTTTGCCCGATCGGGCACTTCAGGAATCAGTCGGGCTCTTCTGGGATCGATCGGGCAGTCTTTTCGTAGAATTCCAGGAGCATTTGTCCGATCGTGCACTTCAATGCATTCCTGCGCGATCTTCTCCTGCGAGTCAGCTTGACCAGTCTTCAGTAAAATAGCCATAACTTTTTATTGCATATATGGATCGAATTCAAACCACTTCCATATGAAATCTAACTCACGTGGCTATGTTGTGTCAAAACTTAAGCTTCATCCATCGGTGGGAACATCTTCAAACATTGCTAAACTTCTGACCCTTCTGCTGGACTCTGCATCTGCATATGTCAATTTGCATCCCTTTTGTGCAAAAATTCGTCTTTTTGTTCCAGAATGACCCAAACACCTAGAAACCTGTAAACTAATACCAAATTGCAAGGAAACCACTCGGATACCGCTTAATAGCAAACATAAATGCTTCCTAGAAAGCGTTAAAACCGAGTAATATCAGAATCTAAGGAAGTGCATGGAAGTGAAGCAAGACTAAGAAGGAAGCAAGATGAGATCGATCTCACCTTTGTCTGGATTGATCTCATGCACTCAATGCCTGGATCGATCCCAACCTAAGACGCACCTTAGACGCATCTCAGTTGGATCGATCTCATGCAAGCGTCTTCAGCTCAGATCGATCACGCACTCACCAACTCAAATCCGGATACCACCTAAACCAAGGCCCAAGATCCAAGACAAGGGTTAGCATTTTGTCTTTAGTGCAAATTAGAGCTTTTCTCTGAACACTATAAAAGCCCTAATTCGCCTTCATTTGCAAAAAGCTTAGTTTTTCTTTCCTTTTTAGGTTTTAGTCTTAGGTTTTATTTTCTTTTGTTGTTCTTCATGTTCTTGGTGTAAAAACCAGATTTCTTTTGAGTTTTAAGTTAATCTATTGTTTTTCCCTTGATTTCTTGCTTAGCTTTAGGTTGTTGTTTAGTTTGTGCATCTCTATTTTTTTTTAAGTTTTAACTTTCTGTTTTAGTTTACATTTTTATTGTTGTTCTTTATTTATGGGTTTGTGTTCTTGCTGATCTTCATCTGTTTTTCTTAGATCTGCATGTTTACCTTTGAAGTTATGTTTTCTATTTCATCTGCTTCTACTCCCATGAGTAGTGAGTAGTCATCTAAGTTCTTGAGGATGGGAATAGATTAGGGTTGATGTTCTGGGTTTACCTTAGTACCTAAGTTGTTTGTTCTTAGATCCCTTTTGTTTCACCTGTTCGTAATGCTGATTGTATTTCTACCCGGAAGGGACTGAAAACCCGCCGTTAGGCCCTTCAACACCGAAAGGTGAGTCATTGAAGGTGTCCGGACCTAGGTGATTTCATAGATTCGTTTTCCCTTTCTAAGGTATTAGATGTTTGGGAAGCTTATTGACTATAGTAGTAGTTGTTAATGCCTGCTCGGTAGTCACCGTCTATGACGGCAGTTGAGTCTGTGATTGTTTTGCTAGAGATTGGTTGCCAAGGAATTGGAATTGATTGTATATGTTGCTACTTTCTAGGGGTTAGGTCATTGTATGAGGTATGTTAGGTATTTAGGTAGCCCATGATAGATTCCTTAGTCAATTACCCTTTGTCCTCAGGAACTGCTTTACATTGCTTGAACCTTTCACCTTCTTTGCTTTTACTCTATTTTTACATTTAAGTGTCTTATGCTTCAATCTGTCTTTATGCATTTTATTTTCATTTGCACTTAGGACCTTTTAGCAACCAAACCCTTTTAGCACTTAGCTTGACTTTAAAGCATCCATTGCATCCACATTGATTAGTACATTCCCATTATGGATTGACTACCCATCTATACTACAACGATGGGTGATTGATAACCCTTACGACCTAAAAATCATACTATCAACTTCTACAAAATTTACTCTTGGAAGACACTGATATCGAGCTACTACGAGGAACATACTTGCCCTTGGAACTCAAAGGCTGAACATAAGTTGCTCTTACTCCTCCCATGATAAGCGAGAACAAAAAATTTGAGAGATAAGAAAGTTAAGAAATTACTAAAATATCTCTTTACCAAAATAGTAATATTGCCTCGCGCGGGATTAGTGAAAGTTTTGGAAATTTATTAGAATTTTGATCTTATTTCTATGATTCATTGCAAATGAAAAAGTAAATAGATGATCAAAGATAAACTATTTGAGATTTAGAATCTACATTGTTCATCTGATTTTGTAACGAAATTGCAACAAGTCAACAACATTGTTATTAGGTTGCTATAGTTATTGTAAATCTATTTAAAATCAAACGTTTGAATACTTATGCTCTCTAATCGGTTAACTCATTCACATTTTTCTATACATTTTCTTCTTTCGCATAGTTGAGCTCTNAAAAACAAATTTTAATTTTCCCCCCCCCCCCCCCCGCTTAATTATTTCTTGACCACTCCTATGATTAATTTGTTTATACAAATCCTCGTTGGAAAAATAAACTGGTGGAGGCACACGCACAACTTTGTTTTTACAATATGGATGGTTGATTGGAAGAAATCGGCGGTGACAATCGAACTAACTATTTTTTCGTCCATACTTAAGTTGAAATACATTAGTATTTTGGAGGTAATTTCAGAAAACGTATTTATTAAACTCAAAATTCGTTGCAAAGTCTGTTACAAATTTAATTTCGCAACAAAATTATTTTGTAACAAAAGAAGCAATGCATTTTAAAAAGTATGGTTATCTATCACATATTGTCGTTTCATGTTCGTTGAAACTCTATTGTCGTAGTCATAGTTCTTAGTTCGATATTCCTTTTGCAATGAACTAGCATCGTATTTGAAGTTCCTTACAAATTCATTGCAAAACAGATGTTAAATTGGAATAAGTCGCAATCATTTGTATCTTTGTGCATTTGCAATTCGTTTACAACGAATTTTACATTTCTTGTAAATTCTTTGCCTTTTCATTGCATATTTGTATTGCCAAATTTTTCTTGCAAAGGGTTGTTGTTTTTTTTTTTTTTGGTTCACCATTGCAAAGGGTTGTTGTTAATAACCATTTTTCTTGTATATAATGAACTATATTCGAGAGGAGAACGAGTATTTGGGACGCGAAGACGCGGGCTTTCATAGATGAGATGCGTCATTCCCAAGGACCGAAATAGATTTATAGGATTTTATTATATGTATATTTTTTAGGATATTTAATCTTTATTTGAATTTAGTGATTTTATGGATAATTTAGATTTTTATTTTCATTTCTTAATTTTAAATAAATTCTAATTATTTTCTGATTTTTTATTTTTTTATAAGATATAAAATCTGTCAAAAATAATTAATTAATTTTTTAAGTTGTCGGAAATTCGTCACAATTTGTGACACATATCCGACAAATTAAAATCCACTGGAAATCCATGTGCATCACTCCATCTGATATCTATCAAAAGTTTGTGATATATTTTTGACAGACAAAAACCGACGGATCATATTCATGTTGAATCTATCGAGAAAAGGTATTTCGACGGATATCCCTATCGCAATATAGGTGTTATCGCAATATAGGTGTTTTCTAGTAGTTTAATTGAGAAAACTTTGAACTAGATTATAATTACGTAAGAACATATATACATATGCAACACAAAAGCAAAAGACAAAATTGCATAAATATGCGGCAATTAAAATCTGTTTGTCACAAGATTTATATAAAAAATTATTTTGACTAACAAATGTAATATTTTGTTTTTTTTTGTTTCTCCATTGTATATTTGTCTTTTCTTCATTCGTTACAACGGAGTTCTGGAGCCTTTAAAATGTAAATAATATAGTACATATATTATGTGATCTTGTCTTTTTTCATTTGTGTTGATCAAAGTTGTGTGAACTGTAATCAACAAAATGTGTGTGTCAGTCTAGAGAATTAAAGTTGTGATTTTAAGGGTGTAGGGACCGTAAAACCGGATTTAATTAAAACCGAGTTTAAAACGTTTAAATCTTAAAATTAACGGAGTCGAGTCGAAACTCTTTCCTTAATTCTAAAAATTGCCCGTAGTAAGACGGTTTACCGTAATTTCATAATCCCAGGATACAACCGTTAAGCGTTTTTATTAAGTTGTACTCTTAATAAAGCCTATCGACCTTAGTAATTGTGAATACTCCCGAGACTTTGGAACGGGGTATTTATTGGAACAACGTTTGAAGATTTTATCGGTATTTATTTTTATCTCTTTATTCAATATCAAAAACCACTTTGTTTTCTGATGTTGATTGAGAAAAAATGGATCAGAAAAATGAATGGTGGAGGTCCCTATTTATAGGAGATGAAAAGGTGTTGTGTGAAAGAATGTGACCCTTGGTGAAAAGACACACTCATTCGTTGCACCTTTCCAATTGGTGACTTTTCACATGTAAGCTACTTCACTCAAGTTCACTAATCTTGAGTGTTAGCTGACCAATCCACCCATTTAGGTTAGTACTCATTAAGCCCATTGAGCTTGGTTGAGCTGTCATTTTACTCACCTAGCTGAGCTAGCTAATTTTTCCAGCTAATTTAGCTCATTTAG
The DNA here is from genome assembly GCA_900406425.1 of Iberis pinnata. NCBI lineage: Eukaryota > Viridiplantae > Streptophyta > Magnoliopsida > Brassicales > Brassicaceae > Iberis > Iberis pinnata. The sequence goes on along the minus strand of OVBE01008967.1, from coordinate 8,848 downwards.
CTGTCTAATTTCTCATTCAAATTTACTTCAATTTTGACANAACCCCCCCCCCCCACATGAATAGAAATGATCCTAAACATATGATGACTCTAGAGACTAGAAAGAAAGTACTGGCTAGATTCCCTAAGAAGCTAGACATATGGACTTTTTGAGAGCATTGTGAAAAATAATTGCATCTGAGTTAGTAGCATTCGCCTTGAACCAGTCATAGTTAATACATATCGGATTTACTCGGCCAGGGAGTGAACGTGATGTCTTGAACCCCCCGGGCTTTGGTGTAAACCTAGACACACGTATAACACAGTTTCATTTTCTCACAGAGACTAAGTTCTCTATTGTGTTCATTTTGGCCTTGAACAAACCTGGTATTATGAGTGACTTGGAGAGATAGCCTTTCCTTCTCCCTCCTAGAATCGGCCTTATTCACACTCATTTAGGTGATGTGCCATTAAGTTTTGTAAAAGTATTGATAGTAAGGATTTTGAGGTCTCGGGTAATCAATCAACCCATCGTTATAGTATGGATGGGTTTTGTCAATCCATAATGGGAGTGTACTAATCAATGTGGATGTATTGGATGCTTTAAAGTCAAGCTAGATGTTAAAAGGGGTTTGGTTGCTAAAAGGTCCTAAGTGCAATGAATGTAAAAAAAGCATAAAACAGAGAGGCGTAAAACACTTTAGATGCAGAACAGAGTAAAAGCAAGGAAGGGTAAAAATGCAATCAATGTAAAGTCGTTCCTGAGGACAAAGGGTAACTGACTTGGGAATCCATCATGGGCTACCTAAGTACTTAACATACCTCAAAAAATGAGCTGACCCCTAGACAGTAGCTCTACAAACAATCAATTCCAATTCCTTGGCAACCAATCTCAAGCAAAGAAATCACAGACTCAACTGTCGTCATAGACGGTGACTACCTAGCAGGAATTAACCACTACTACTCTAGCTAACTCATTTCCCACATCTATTCACAGAGAAGGGGAAACGAATCTCTGAAACCCCCTCAGTCCGGTCACCTCCAATAACTCACATTCCGGTGTTGTAGGGCTTATCAACGGGTTTCTATCCTTTCCGGGTAGGAGTACAATCATCATTAAGCTGAGGAGGAACAGAAAGGATCTAACACAATCAACTTAGGTACCTAAGCAAACCCAGAACATCAACCCTAATCTACCCCCATCCTTAGGAACTTGGATGACTATTCACTACTCATGGGAGTAGAAGCAGATGAAACAGCAAACATAACTTTAAACCTAAACATGCATATCTAAGAAGAACAGCAAGGACACAAACCCAGAAATGAAGATCGGCAATGAAACAGTAAGCTAAGCAAGAGATTAAAACTTAAAACGAAAATCAACAAGAACCAGATATGCAACAAGGTAAAGCTAAGCAAGGAAACTAAAAAAAACAGAAGATTAACTAAAGACTTGAAAGAAAATTGGTTTTTACACCAAGAACATCAAGAACAAAACTAAGAGAATGAAAACCTAAAAAAAACCTAAAAAGGAAAGAAAAAAAAGCTTGTGAAAATGGGGGCGAATTAGGGCTTTTATAGTGTTCAGAGAAAAGCCCTAATTTTCACAAAAGACAAAATGCTAATCATTGTCTTGGATCTTGGGCCTTGATTCATGTGGTATCCGGATTTGAGTTGGCCGGGTCGGAGCGTGTTTGGCTTCGAGTTGGTGAGTGCATGATCGATCCGGGCTGAAGATGCTTGCTTGGGATCGATCCAGCTGAGATGCGTCCAAAGTGCGTCTGAGGTTGGGATCGATCCCGGCATTGAATGCTCGAGATCGATCCAGCTGAGATGCGTCCAAAGTGTGTCTGAGGATGGGATCGATCCTGGCATTGAATGCCTGAGATAGATCCAGTTGAGATGCATCCAAAGTGTTTCTGAGGTTGGGATCGATCCCGACATTGAGTGCCTGAGATAGATCCAGCTGGGATGCGTCCAAAGTGTGTCTAAGGTTGGGATCGATCCCAGCATTGAGTGCCTGAGATCGATCCAGCTAAGATGCGTCCAAAGTGTGTCTAAGGTTGGGATCGATCCCGACTTTGATTGCCTGAGATAGATCCAGCTCATTCCATGTTGAGTGCTGTTCCATTCAATGTTAAGTGCTACTTTTCTGAAATCTCACAAAACCTCCCTCTTCAGGGTCTGCACCTCTTTCAGGTTCTGCACCCTTCTTCAGGGTCTGCACCTCTTTCAGGTTCTGCACCCTTCTTCAGGGTCTGTACCTCTTTCAGGTCCTCGCCCAAAATTGCACTTATGTTCTGAAAACTCTTGAAAGTCCTGAAAAACCTCCAAAATGCGTGCAAATGCAAATACTAATGCAAAAGTTCCTAAAAATCACAATCTTACTAAAATCAACTATAAATGTGATATATGCAAACCTAGAGACCTTAAAATTGATGCTAAATGACATGTAAAAACCATGAAAGTTGAGAGTTATCAACTCCCCCCAAACTAAATCCTTGCTTGC
>OVBE01008966.1:0-16555 GCA_900406425.1 Iberis pinnata | reverse complement strand
GTCGAGGCATCATATTCAGTTGAGCTACATGTTCTCGAATAAAGCTTTGAAAACAATTTCGCACGATACTCCACCAATTTATGTCTTTAATACTCGATAGTTGCATGGTTATTTAGGCTTATGGAAAATCGAACTTGTACGGGGACTTTCTCGGCGACATTGGTCCGTTCGTTCTACCTTCGAGTGTCGGAATAACTATCAATAAGCAGTTTGGTATAAAGGTTTTTTTGGGACAAGTATGAGTTATATTAATGATAGACTGAGTTACATTAACTTAAATGCTGAGTTATTTTAATATCAAGTCTGAGTTATGTTCTCAATGTAACTGACTTAATTCCATGATGCGGCTGACTTATTCGAGTGGTTATGTTTTTAATAAGCAGTTTGGTATAAATGTATTTTTTTAATTGGCCAAGTTATGTAAAAGATTTGGACTGAGTTATATTATTGGTAGGTCGAGTTATAGTAACAGTAATGTCACAAACTCTTGGTATATCGTTTGTATCATTTGATTCATTCTTGTTGAAATGATGTTGTTGTTTCTGAGTTATAATAGTTTTGTAAGATATCAATTGCATATTGTTGCTTCTGAGAATGGTTGAGTTACATTTTTTACTTGCCCGAATGAGATTCAATTCTATACTTAGCCAACTTCTTGCGATTTTAACAATTCTTTCAGAGTTCTTAAGTAAAATATGCGCATTTTATAGATATATTCTAATAGCTCCGATACAAGATTAGGTTCCAATACCAGAATATTTGAAGAAGGGTTTATAGGATCCTCCATGGTCAAAGAGGTCTACAGCCAATTTCGCCGGAATACCTTGAACATTGGTATCGTTTATACCATCAAAAACAACATCAAGCGCTAGATATTAAATAAACTTTAATGTAAACACCCCACAATCACCAGATATATGGTTTTGTGGAACGTGTTTGACATACATCCCTCGTAAGGTACAACTTTTATTCCCCGTAGGTTATCGATTGTCATTTGGGACATATTTGTCCAGCATCCGTGGAATCATCTGAAGTAGCGGTTGAAAAGATTGGTACATTTTATCCGTACATTCTGGTGTTATCTGTCAAATGATTAAGTCATAGCAATCAATCCTCCCCTCCCGCAAATGAATGTGATACGCCACCCAATGATCAATGCGAACTTGCTGCGCCCCGTACAAGTGATCCACATCTATAAACCACTTATTTTTTGTCTGAAGGTCTTCTGGTAACATGCCGTTTACTAATTTTTTATATTGTTCATAAAATTCGAAGGCACCCGGGTTTGCTTCAAAATTATGATAATCGAGTTTTTGCCATGAATTTTGAAACTAGCTATCGACAAACCCAATGCGGTCACTCCAGAATGGGGTGGGCTCTGAAAGAAAGTAAGAATCAAGAACCTAATCCATGGTGGAGTAGCTCGAGGTTGAAGATTTAAGAGAAAAGTGTAAGAGAGGAAATGTCTTTCATTCCATAATTATTTCGGCGGCCATTACAAGGTTTATATAGGGATCCTTAGACAAACTTAGGATCTCCTAAAAATAGTAACAATTGAATTACCTAGGTGAAACAAATCGAATATGGTAAAAGTTAAAAGCATAAAGAAGATGTGTACGGTCCGTACGCGGGACCACTAGCCGTTATTGCATCTTTTGAGCTAACGGTGGGATCCTCGGCCAATTTTCATCCAACGGTCATAATATGAAGTGTAGAATCTTCTATGCTCCAAATAGCTCGAGTGGATCCGGTTTGGTGGTCGGATCCTAAGTTTTGGCCGAGAATCTCTATCTTCAGGAAATATGCGCATGTTTTAAGTGAACCATGCCCATATACATCTTCCGGCTCGATCATCTATACATATCATCTTGGGTGTCTTTCGACACTTTGCATTGTCCTTCGCTCCTGGCCTAGTTTTCTGCATCCATTTACTAGGCCGTATTCCGACAGTCCGTATTGTCCTGATAGCTCGATCCACGCATCAGCTTACCCGATAAGGCCCGATTGCTCGTGTGGCTTGTTCCAACACTATGCTGATAATGCGCATGTCCCGATAGCTCGACCATGCATATTCTTACTCGAACTGGCCTGATTATCTGTAGGGCTCGATATGCATGTTCTGATACCCAATCACGCGTATTCTCACCCGACCTGGTCCGATTGTCCGTATGTCCTGATATGCTTGTTATGATAATTGACCATGTGCATTCTCACCTGAATTGGCCCGATTTCCCGTATGGCTCGATATGTTTGTTCCGATAACTTGTGATCCACGTCTTTGGCCTATGCTCATATTTTCACCATATTTCCGATTCCGATACTTTGGCTTGGGAAAACTCCTGATTCTTAACCCCCCCCCCCCCCCCTCAAGTTTAACCATGATGAATGGTTGAACTTGGATCTGTGAAGTCCAAGCCTCATTAAAACCTTTAGAGAGAAAACAACTTGGGTTAAAACTCCCTAAAGGGAAAAGAGTACAAGGCTCCACAGTAGAGGAGTCTTACTCTTTGCCAATGCTTGTGAGTCCTAGTCTTTCATATAAGGACTCACAAATTTTGGTGTTGGCTGCCTTTTGTAAAGATGTCAGCCAGTTGATCCAAACTTCAACTATAGCATGGAAGAATGATTCCTAGCTCCACTGCCTGCCTCACTTTATGGCAGTCTACCTCAATGTGCTTCGTCCTTTTGTGAAAGACATTTTTTGAAGCAATGTGGATAGTTGTATGGTTGTCACAATGCATAGTAATAGGCTCGGTTGTCTCGATGCCCATATCCTTTCGAAGTACTTTGAGCCAAATCAACTCGTTTGTGAGTTTCCTTATGGCTTGGTAGTCGGCTTCTGCGCTTGAGCAGGAGAAAATCTTATGCTTCTTGCTCCTCCATTTCACAAGGTTGCCACCAATGAAAGTGTAATATCCGGTGGTAGACTTCCTATCATTCCTATCCCCGGCCCAATCCACATCACAATAACCCACTATTTTTGTGTTGTTTTTGTGTCCCACCCAAGCACCTTGACAAGGAGTTCCTTTTAGATATCTTAGGATCCTGTTTATCATGTTCCAATGGTGCATCTTGGGACTTTGCATGTGCTGGCTCACCTCGTTCACAAAAAAGCAAATGTCAGGCCGTGTGATTTTTAAATAGATCAACTTACCAACCATCCTTCTATATATGTTTTGATCCTTGAATGGTTCGCTTCCATCCTCCCCCTCTCTCATGACTTTGTCACCATCTTCAAGGGGTGTTTTGCAAGGTTTCGCTCCAAGTTTTCCTGATATGACCATGGATCGAACACTAATTAAAGGCTTGTGATTGTGCGATGGTTGTGATGAAAAACCGAATGGAATGGATGGAAAAATCAGTGTGGAATGTTTTTGAAGGCGATTTGAATTGATGATGATAGTGCAGGCTTTCTAAATCTCTTACAAATATAGATTGCCGGGATTCTAAATCCAAAGAGCAAAGAATTTCGATGGTTGTTCCTAGAACAATCTGATTTTCACGTTAAACTTTGCTAAAGAGAAACAATGATCGATGGTTTTGGTTTAAAGGCAAATGAGCCTGAAATAACGAGACGTGAAAGTTTCTAACAGAAAAACAACTAAAGGTTAAGAAAAACAACAAGACTTGCAAAACAGAACAACAAGTCTTGCAAACTAAAAAAAGAAAGTTTCTATTTATTCTCTACACACCAAGTATTTTAAAATACTTATGCCAGATTCTTCTCATAAAGCGTTAACGAAGTGGATAACTTGCCTCGTTAAAACCTTAGTGATTGACCAAAAACCCAATGCGGGAAAAAGTGATCATCTCTACTAAGGACAAAAGAGTACAAAATTACCCACTTAGCTAACCGATAAGAGATCTGGTTCTTTTGAAATATCAAGCCTGAACAGTTGATAGATGTTGCAAGCTTGATCTTGTAGCTCTGAATGTAGCATCACGTGGGCTTGATTTGCTAGCCATCTTGCCTTTGATCTCGTGATCCTCTCTTCAGGTTCAAGCTGCTCCGGTTCAAGATCCGGTTCAGGTTCTGGTTCTTGAAGTCCATCCATGATCACATCATCCTCCCCTTCTTGAAAATGATTTGACCTCAAATCGGAATCTACAATAAAAGGAATCAAATCAGAAACATTGAATGAACTAGAGGTTTGGTACTTCCCTTTTAAGTCGAGTCTGTAGGCATTGTCATTGATCTTCTGAATGACTTCGAAGGGTCCATCTACTCTGGGCTTCAGCTTGGAGTTTCTTTCTTCTAGAAATCTGTCTTTGCGCAGATGTAGCCACACCAAATCACCAACTTCAATCAGCAACTTCTTTCGCCCCTTGTTAGCATGCTTTTGGTATTGTTGCGTCTTCTTCTCTATGTTAATCCTAGTTTGTTCATGTAGCTTCCGGATCTGCTCCACTTTCCTTTTACCATCAACACTGCAACGTTCTTTTTCAGGCAAAAAGGAATCAAGTCTAGAGGGGAATTGGGATTAAAACCATAGACAATTTCAAAGGAAGAAAATAAAGTTGAAGAATGCTTAGCGTGATTGTAAGCAAAATCCACGTGAGGTAAGCAGTCTTCCCACGCCTTTAAATTGTTGTTGATCATGGCTCTTAAGAGCGTTGATAGTGATCTGTTGACAACTTCTGTTTGTCCATCGGTTTGTGGATGACAAGTTGTAGAGAATTGGAGCTTTGTTCTTAGTTTCGCCCTGAGAGTTCGCCAGAAATGACTTAGGAACTTTGTGTCTCGGTCTAAAACTATTGTCTTAGACATCCCATGGAGCCTTACAACTTCTCTAAAAAACAGATTAGCTACACTCACAGCATCATCGGTTTTGTGGCTAGCTATGAAGTGTGCCATCTTACTGAACCTGTCAACAACAACAAACACCGAATCTCGACCATTTCTGGTCCGAGGCAAGCCAATCACAAAATCTATGGATATATCAGTCCAAGGTTGAGAAGGGATAGGCAGAGGAGTATATAACCCGCTGTTTTGCGTTCTGCTCTTAGCTAGTTTGCAGGTTGCACATCTTTCGCAGATTTTCTCAACATCCTTTCTCATATTCGGCCAGTAGAACTTAGCTTGCAATCCGGGTTCTCACTCTAGTAGAACCAGGAGAAGTGGTACCTTGAAAGCGATGTGAAGAACGAGAAGATAAAGGTTGAGAAGGAAGGAATGATGTTGGAGATGGAGTGTGATAACTGCAAACAAACACAAACATAAATCAGACTGGAGACCAACTAGAATCCTAATCCAAAATCAGATTGAAAACTACTCAGAATCTCTATGAAATCTAGAAAAACATAAACTCTAATCGAGACCAACTAGAATCCTAATCCAAAAAATCAGAATCGTAATTCCAAATCGAAACCCTAATCCAAAAAATATGAATCATAATCGAACCAAACAACTCAATCCAGACTCTAATCAAGACCAACTAGAACCCTAATTATTACCTTAATCCTAATCCCAATTCAAAATCCTAATCATAAAATCATAATCCTAATCTAACCAAACATAAACCCTAATCGGTAGAAACAAGAATCCTTAATCGAAACAAACATAAACCTAATCGAAACAAACAAAAACCCCCAACCGAAACAAAACGAACATTAGTCGGATATTAGAATCAGTAAATGAGAGAGAGAGAGAGAGAGAGACGGCATGGTGAGGGAGAAAACGGCGTAGTGAGAGAGAGAAACGACACCGGAGGAGAAGAAGAAGACAACGGAAAATCGCCTAGTCAAGAGAGAAACGAAGGGAAGTCGGTGTAGGAAAAAAAATAAGTAAAGTGAAGTGATGTTTTCGTGTGCAATTAGGTTAAATGAATTTAGCCACGACCTAGATCCATAGCTAGTCGTGGCTTATTGTAAAAAAATTTAAATTAAAGCTACAAATATCCACATATATAAGCCATGGCTTTGCCATTTTATCAAAAGCAAGAAAATTCTAGTGTGTATAAGTGTTGGGGTTTATTGTAGTTTTGGGGTTTCAACCCTTAATATTCATAAAAACATATACTTTCATTCTTTCTTTTTTTCAATAATTTTATTAGTTGCAGGAGTTATAATGGAGTAGGAAATCACTAAACTTGATTAATAAAAGTAACAACATCAATGTTCAAATAAGGGTTGAAACCCCAAACCATAACTAATTCTTGAATCCTGATGGACTCCGAATATGATTGTGACAATTATTCCAAAGAAGAATCTCCAGATGATTCTTATGAACTACCATGAACATTTTCCTTGTATACATTGATTTCATAGTCACTTGCATCAGACACAACATGAGAATTAACTCGAACCATTGTAGTAGGTGTAACAACATGTTCAAATTTAACAACATGTCCATTGTAGTAGGTGTAACACATAAGGGTCATACTTTCCATACCGTTTACAAGGGGCGACATCTATAACATGGAAAGGGTGTCTACGCAATCCAGTAAATTATGTGGTATCAAACCAAGTGCACTTCACAATCATAACTTTAAGTCCAATAGCTTTATGGTACTCGATCAACAATATTTCTTCTATAAGACCATAATAAATTGTTTCCGTCGTACCCCGTACAAAAACTCCATAGTTCTGTGTCTTATAATTATGTCCATGACCAGAAGTGTGAATTCGGTACCCACGAGTAAAGTACATAGAAAAATATGTGTAATTGCGTCTTGGACCTTGCACAAATTCCAACATCCACAATGGGAAATCGAAATTCTGTGATGCATCGTTTATCTGCATATGGTTACAAATATTAAAGATTAAAGTTTTTTTCTGATACATACGTTAACATTATTAGAGATGAACTCACATAATCTTTGCACCATTGGGCATAAGATTTGTCTTTATATCGATTTAGTGCATCTTCTGTTATATATAGATAGCTAAGCGTCATATACTCTTCTAACATCCCGTAAAATTAAATAATTTTAGATTGTATGGTTAATATATATATATACATATATCTTGACTAATAAAGTAAGGTTTTCTACTTGTGCTCAAATAGCTTGACATGTGTCAATCATTAAATCAAACCATCTTTACATTAATTTATAAACCACATTATGTATTTAAATAAAACCAAATAATTTTGAATCACATTGTGTAATTTTTCACTAATATTTTAAAATGTGGGGTTTTCCTGTGCTATAATAGCTTGACATGCGTCCACCTTTACACCAAACTATATAATTTCTATACTAAATTATGTATTTAAACCAAACCAAATAATCAATGCACGGTTTTAAAAGGCGGACTCTTTAAACCAAATCAAATAATTTCTTTCACTAATATTGTAAGATTTTTCACTTGTGCTCTTATAGTTTGATATGTCTCCACCTTTAAACCGAACCAAATAACCAATGCAAAATTTTTAAAAGTGGACTCTTTATGCAAAATCAAATAATTTATGAACCATATTATGTATTTAAACAAAACCAAATAATCAATGAATCATTTTTGAAGGTACACTCTACAATGGAGTATTTGGAAACAAAAATAACAATAATCTTAACTAATATGGTAAAGTATTTTTTTGTAAACTCTCCCAAAACTCACACATGTCAACCCTTTAAACCAAACCAAATTTACCACAAATCACATCAGATACTCAAACCAATTCAAATAATCTATTAACCACATCCTTAAAATAATAGCATAGGTTTTTTTTCTGACTGCCAAAACATCTGTTCAAAAAAGTAAAATACTAAAAATATCTTCCACTTAGCGTAATTAACGCCTATAATAACAAAAAGAAGAAAATTATAAAAGAGAATCAAAGATTCATTGGCATTTCACTCTTGAATCAAACGGCCACGTGCCCATGTATTCCAGTCCTAAATCGAGAATATTACACTTAACCGTAAATGCTTGAAACTGAATTCAATGTCCATTATGTCTCACTTCTCCACATTCTCATTTTATTGCTTTTGCCTATTCTTTTTGTTTTATTTACGATGGATACTCCATCGCCTCTCTATTTTTTACCAAAATTAAAATGTCAATTCTCTTCTTTTCGCTTTCTTTGTTTCCAGCAATACTTCAATGTGTTTTATATATCTAATTCTTGAATCTTATAGAAAAAAAAACGGTTTCCAGATATGAACATTGGGCTGAAGAATGAAGATGAAGACGAATGTATAATGACGACACATATCTTTCTTTACTAGTATTGTAAGATTTTTTTATTGTGCTCTAATAGCTTGATATGTGTCCACTTTCAAACGAAACCAAAAAAATTATGAACCACATTATGTATTCAAACCAAACCAAATAATCAATGAACAATTTTTAAAGGTAGACTCCACATTGGAGTATTTGGAAACAAAAATATTAATAATCTGAACTTATATTGTATGGTTTTTTTGTAGACTCTCCCAAATGCTGACATGTGTCTACCCTTTAAACCAAACTAAATTTACCACAAATCATATCAGTTACGCAAACCAAGTCAAATAATCCATTAACAACAACCACAATACTTGTAATTTTTATTTGTAAGCTCCATAACCTTAAAATAATAGCGTTCGTTTATTTTTTTCTAACACTTTTCTTTTTAACACAACATCAGTTAAAAAAAATGAGAAAGTGATAAATGGCGAACTTTTATAAACTTGTACATTTATTCTTCCATCCAAAGCTACTACATCTATATTAAATATATCATACTAAAATATTCAAATACATATTCTCTATAGTTTTTTCTCTATTATTTACCATCATTAAATATTAAAAATGTAATAAAAGTTGATTATAATAAGGTACATTTTTTGTTGTTATTGTAATATTAACTGCTATCTGTATTTTAATAGATAAAATATCTATGTAAAAAATTCACGATTTAGAACAAAAAAATAAATACAAAAACCCAATAAACCAAAACGAAACTTAGAATAAAAAAAATTTTAAGTCTCAAAGGCTTTAGCTTAACTACGAGCACAATTCCAAAATTTGAAAAAGATTCACATTTATTCCTCTGCTATGTAGTTTAATTGTGAATAGCTTATTTTACTTTTTATGCTCAAGATAAGAAAAAAAACAAATGAAAAGGTAACACTGACATTGCCCACGCAACACGAGAGACTTTTCCTAGTATATATATAATTAATAGATATATCTATCATAGTTTGCAAATTATTCATGATTGAACAACATAAATATTTGTAAGACATTTCAATCTTCGTCATTTAACCATGCATTTTTTCCTTTACAAACACGTCCAGCATGGTCAAACATATCTGTATATTTGGATAATCGTAGGTAAATTTAATTTCTCTATGACCTTGATTTTCAACTGAATTATTATCCTCTTCTCCATAGTATTTGTGTGTGGCATATGAAATCTCTTCTTGAACACACTGTGCAACAATGGATCCTCCAATTTGTGCTTTGTTCTTCACTTTCTTTTTCAGATGGTACATGTACCTCTCAAAAGGATACATCCATATGTACTACACTAGACCACCTAAAGCATACTCATCAAGTAGGAGAACATATAAATGTTCCATGACGTCAAAAAATGATGGAAAAAATATTTTCTTCAAATTGCACAATTTCAAGGCAATATTCTCCTTTAGAACGTCCACATCTTCAACTTTTAATATTCTAGTTGAAATATCTCGAAAGAAAACTGCAATATCTTTATATTAATGTGTGTTATTTTTTCTCATATATAAATTAAATGAATACCCTATAAATATATAATTAAGTACTATATTTGACTAATTACCAAAGATTTCCGTGTGAACATTCTTTGGTAATAGCTCTAGAAAAGCAAATGGAAGCAAGCATTGCATGATCACATGACAATCATGGCTTTTTAGTCTAGAAAACTTTTTAGAGATCTCGTCAATACATCTACTAAAATGAGAGGAAACTTTTCTTCCCTTCTTTTGATAATATAAAGATCGGAATTGGAACCGTTCCATCTTCTTCAATCTCTATTTCTAGTTTATTACAAATCTTTGGAAGATCAAGTCTAGATTTAATATTGTCTTTTGTCTTAGGTGCATTCAACACAATGTTGATTATATTGTCGAATTTTTTTTCTCGATGTGCATGAAGTCTAGATTGTGCCTAAGTAAGAGGTTTTCCCAATCCGAAAGTTTCCAAAATATACTTTTATTTATCCAATTATGGTAATCTCTATATCCATCAATTGTTCGACCTGGATTCTTGTGTCCATTTCCTCCACACTGAACAGTTTCATTTACTCTGTTAATTTTGTTTATCCTTTCATACAAAATTTCTTGTCCATTCAACCATGGTGGAAGTGTTTCTTGAAACGATTTACCTCGTCTAACTGCTGTCAAATTTCTCCGGTATGGATGATTACAAGGCAAGAATACTCGATGACAATCAAACCAACTAAATTTCCTTCTATGTCGTAACCAAAATGCATTAGTATCTTCAAGACAATACGTACATGATAGTCGACCGTGTGTCATCCACCCAGAAACCATTCTATAGGCCGAAAAATCACTTATCGTTCACATAAAAATAAATGTCATTGTAAACTTTTGCTTCCTACAAACATCATGAGCTGGCACACCATCACTCCATAACATTTGTAACTCTTTTGTCAATGGTTGGAGATAAATATCAAGGCTTTTATTAGGATTTTTTGGGCCATGAACCAAAATCGCTAAGTAAAAATACTCCCTTTTCATGCACATGTTGGGTGGGAGATTATACAGAATTACTATTATTGGCCAAACTGAGTGTGCCTCACCATTTATACCAATTGGGTTAAATCCATCTGTTGACAAACTAAGATATATATATATATATATATATATATATATATATATTTCAACTTTCTCCAGCAAATTCAAGATATACCTGATTAAAATGTTTCCATGATTTACCGTCTGATGGGTGATGCATTTCTCCTTCAGGAGAAACATCCTCTACATGCCATTGCATTTCACTCCTTGTTTGCTCCGTTTGGTATAGTCGCGAAAACATTTTGAAATAGATATATAAAACATTTGTTTCTTTGCTTTATTTTTCCCCGTTCCATTATTGGGATAATACCCATCTTTTTTGAAGAAACGACAATGCATAAAATTTAGATCATCCCCTTTCCATAAAAGCATGCCATTTTCCTCACACATATCAATCTTTACTACCGGTAATCCTACTGAACGCGTCAGCTTCTTTGTCTCAATGTATGAACGTGGAGCTCTATTTGGTTGTGGAAGAATAAGTTTTATTGTCGATGCGCACTAATCAATACATCCATTAGTCATATTGTTCGTCTTCTTTAAATTCATCATACGCGACGCTAAATACAATTGTGATAATCCATCAACACACCCATCATAAAGCGGTTGAGTAGATTATTTAAGCGCTTCAAAAACACTATCAAGATGTGGATCTTCTTCTACATTTGGATGAATATGCTCTTCTTCTACATTTGGCGGAATATTATCTTCAACTGGAGGTTCTCATCTCATATTAACATCACCATATTGAACTGATTCATCATCATTTTGAATTGGAATTGTATACCACCATAACCACCATAATCAGTCAAATCACTTTCCCAATTAGATTGTTCTCCTCCTACAAAATGACTAGGACGAGGCATAGAAGACTCACCAACATAAAAACAATTTTCACCATGACATGTCCAAATATAATAGTTATCTTTAAAAAAAAAATCAAATAGAGGTGTCGAGATACGATTTGTACGTCGCGATGCTTCATATTTCTACACCGAGAACAAGGACACAACATAGTTCTTCGTTCTTCATATGAAGCTTGATTACATAAAAATTGATAAATGCATCTATACTTTCCTTAAATTTTTTAGTCACACAATTCCTCTCTGGATCAATACGTCGATCTATCCACTCTCTTGAGTGATAAACTAGCCATTTTCTCCTCTCACCTTCTCTTTTAATAATACTATCCATTCTGCACCAAAAGAAGAATAAGAGGATGTCGGTTTAAGTTTATAAACTAGTCACTAAAAGAAATATGTGGCTAAAAATAAGCGACAGATTAGTCACAGAAAGCAATATGTGGCTTAATTTCAATAATTGCCCCCGACATGACGAGCTTGATTTGACAATACGGCTAAGCTACGGAAAGCACCGTACCAAAATCGTGGCAATTTTCGTCACAGATTTTCCACAATATTCTTTCATGACTATCTTGCTCGATTTGGCCACGAAACAGCCGTAGCAAATTTGCCACGCAATAGACCATGACTAAATAGTGGCTTTCTTGTCACGACTTGTCACATATTAGCCACAGATTGGAGAAATCTCGTTCCATGGATTTTCCGTAGCTCTTTCGTGACAATTTTTGTTTTAGCTAATGATACCCCATGGCAAAGTCATAGCTATATGATTTTTTTTGTTGTGACTTGACTGAATTGAAGCAGATTCTTCACGCATCTTATACAATCAAGGATCTAGAAGCTCTTAAGTATTTTTGGGACTTGAAATTGCTCGTTCATCCTCAAAGGAAGATATGTTCTTGATTTGAACCATATTTACTCAAGTTTTCTTGTTTTTCTAATAATACATAAAATATTAAGATTTTCAAATTTAATCATGAACTAACAAATTTTTATATTTTGATATATGTGTTTTAATATATTTTCATGTTATAATAATTATTGGTAACAAGTTTAAAATGTGAAATAATTACTATAATAAATGTGGTTATTATACTGATGCAAAAGAAATTATAATAAATTAAATAATTTCAACAAAAATAATTCCTTGATATTCTTTTTTAAAACTGTCATCATTCGTTTAAACACACTTTCTTTTTGAAATTTATGTAACCTTTGTTTAAACAAACTTTCCCAATAGTTTTTCATTTTTTTTTGTCCAACTCACTCGAAAAAGACTTTATAACGAAAAAGTAACGTTTAACGTGTGAATCGAACAAAAAATGGTGACTACAATGAATTGGCGTATTGAATTAAAACCACAATAAATTGGTGTATAATTTCCTATAAAAAGTATATGTCATGTATAGTAAAATATAAAATAACATTTTCGGAAAATCTAAAAGAGTAAAAATCACAATTTAAATAAAGTCGAAAACAAAGGACTTTTGAATTAAGGGAAGCTAACTAAATAGCACACATTTTAGTATAAATGACAAGAACCATACAAATATTTATTTATTACTGGCATTTTTTAAATTCCCATCATGCCTTTCTATTATGTTGTGACAAAAAACACATTTACAGGAATGCCACTCGTCAAATAGGAATTCGCTGACGTATATTAATGAACACAGACGTGAAGCGCTACTTACTACGATACAATTGAGTTATGGTTATATTGCAGCTGAGTTACTATACGCGGTTGAGTCAAGAGAAATTGGTTGACTTACAGACATAAGTTAACCGCTTGTGATGGCTTACTTACAAAAAACTGGTCGATTTATGCGTAAAAGGCTAACTTACGGTCATAAGTCAGCTTATGTGACGGGTTACTTATGTAAATCTTACCAACTTACGTGATAACGGCTGACTTATGCCCTCAAGTTACAGTTGACTTACACTTCGGCGGGATGACTTGTCGAAAATTTTACTGAGTTATAGTTATGAAATGGCTGATTTATGTTTCGCCAGCTGATTTAATGATCATCGGCTAACTGAATTATTTAATGATCGGCTGACTTATTGGATGTTTATACGTCTGAGTTACCTATACTCAGCCGTAAACAGCTGGTTAATGTTAAACTCATCGTGTTTACCACTAACCTACTAGCGAAAGATTAATTACTAGAATAGCATTCATGTGACCGCTTTTAGTTGACGACATGGCTGACTTATGGTTCTCTTGCCTTATTACGACTGATTAAATAGCAAAAGATTAATTACTAGAATAGCATTCACCTTGAGACTGACTTACGTTTTATTTAATGGTTGATTTAGTTAGATTGAGTTATGTGTTCGTTTTCCAACTGACTTACTTTTTTGCCATTTCATCATCGATTGCGGATGATGATGTGGAATGTTAAAGAGAAAGAGGGTGTTGAATTTTGTTTTGCATTGTGGATAATCTTACGGATTCTTCTTCAGTAATCATCTTCTCCATCTATCTTCTTCATCTTTTTCTGAGAACTTATGGATCGTGTACTTATTGTTTCTGGTAACTGGGTTAAAAAAACTTATATGTATTCTACGCCGACAGTAGAGCTATGCTTATAGATGGGCAAACAACACGCGAAGAAGTAGAAAATTTTTTATTAGAAGATTACAAATTGATGAGTTGAGACATCATATTCAGTTGAGCTACATGTTCTCGAATACTCCACCAGTTTATGTCTCTAATACTCGATAATTGCAATGTTTTCTAAGGCTGAGTTATATTAACATTTATGCTGAGTTATTTTAACATTATGGTTGAGTTATTATAATGTTAATTAAGGCTCAATTATGTTTTCGATGTCAGTGACTTAAGACTGATTTAATTCTATGATGTGGTTGACTTATTCGAATGGTAATGTGGACATATTTCATATTTGAAATCACATAAGACGCTACAACTGCAAGGGAAATTGATGAGGGAACACCTGAGATTGGGTTTGATAACTTTCCTACTTACTTATACATGATAAGAAGGGAAAATCCGGGTACATTTGTGCGTCTTCAAATCGATGAATATAGAAGATTCATGTATGTGTTCCTTTTGTTTGGTGCGAGCATAGCTGAGTTTCCTTTCATGCGCAAAGTTGTGGTCCTAGACGATACGTTTCTTAATGGTAAATACAAAGGGACGCTTCTCACAACACTAGCTCAGGATGGTAATTTTCAGATTTTTCCAATAGCTTTCGCTGTGGTTGACACTGAAAATGATAAATCTTTGGAATGGTTTTTTATTCAACTAAAATTTTTGATTTCCGACGAGAAGGATCTTGCAATAATCTCATATAGGCATAAGTCGATTGGGAAAGCAATTGGGAATGTGTATCCGCTGGCTTCTCGTGGAATTTGCACGTACCATTTGTATAAGAACATTTTGGGAATGTACACATGAAAATATGTTTTTTTCTGGTGAAGAAAGCGGTAAGATGTTGTAGGATGCATGATTTTAATGCAATTCTCCAGGAGATTCAAGCGATTAATCCTGAACTTCATGGGTACCTCCAAAGAGCTGATGTCCGATTGTAGGCGTGTATCCATTTCTGGGGTGAAAGGTACAATTTGATGACTACAAACATAGCAGAATCAATGAATAAAGCACTGTTAAATGCTAGATGTCTTAGCATTGTTAGATTATTAGAATCAATACGGGATATGATGACATAATGGTTTGCTGAATGGAGATAGGATGATATATCACAACAAGCCACACTTACCTGTGGTGTCGATAAACTACTACAAGTAAGTCAACCATCACAATTAATAATTAGGCCATCACAGTTTATATATCTGAAAACTGGATCTGCCATTGCCCAAATCATAACCTTACACATGCCCAGGGCACGACCATACCCTTGGTAAGACTGAGCAATTGTTTCACGCCAGGCCCTTGAACAAGAGTGTTGAGGACACGCCCAACAAGTGTCTTTTCAAAGCTTCGATGAATTCTTGATTATCAATACGAAGATTTGAAAAAAGCACCATCGTAATATCTTCTTTCCAAAATTAGAGCCGAGAAATTGCCAATTGACAAACCGTATCCACAAACCCGGATCAAGCTTTCCTTTTCCGATGAACATATTAAAGCTAGAAAACGAAAATTTCGTGCAGATCTGACGGAACTACACAACCATAATTTGAAATTGAAAATGAGAAACCAAAGCGCAAGGGCGCTTGATCTCAACCAAATTACTGAAACCATCCAAGATCTTTGCCGTAGATTTAGTCTCGATTTGAGAAAGAAAATCAATTAACGATCACCGGCGAAGATACCCTCCATCTCTTCGTCCCGAGAGAGATTTTTTGTAGCAATCCAAAAATTATATAATTATCGTATGATAAATATTCTAGACCTGGGATAGGGAAATGATCTCTTGTGCCCCATTCTCTTAGAAGAAGGGCTGTTAAATCCTATCAAAAAACAGAATATTTAAATTTAAATAAATTAAATCCAAAAATTACAAAATTACTATATTAACAATTAAAAATCTCTTATTTACCAACCCAACCACCTAAATTATCCTACCCAAAACCCAATCTAATCTCAGCCCACGCACCCACCCATTAACTAAACTAAACCCAACCCAACTTAATCCCACCCAAACCCGTCGAATCTCCCCTATTCTTTCTCCTCTTCTCTTCTTCTTTTTCCCTCTTCATCGCGACAAACACAGTTAGGGTTTAAAAAAAAAAATTCACTTGCACACTTCCTTGTCTCTTTTAGTCGGACGAATCTCTCCACTCCATCAATTATCTACCTCATATCTTCACTTCTTCTCTCAATTTCGGCAATTTCTAGTATCAAGGTAAATTTATTTTTTTTTCTTAATTTCGGGATTCTTGGTTCTTCACCAAAATCGGTTTTAATTATAACTATTTCACTCAAAAGAATTACAATGTTTTTGTACAGTTCATATAGCTTAATGTTTTGTTATACTT
>OVBE01008965.1:0-16555 GCA_900406425.1 Iberis pinnata | reverse complement strand
ATTATTATAATATATATATATATATATATATATATATGCATAATATATATATTGAATTAGTTAGAGTTAACTTCACTACGCCTCCAAATTATATGCATCCAAACTATTCCCCCAACTTTGAAGCTTTTCAATATTATACTTGAATTTATTCATACACAATATTTTAAAATAGTTTATTTAGAATATAACATTTAAAGTATTCTTAAAAGTTAATTTTCAATTTTAAAAAGATAATTTTGGGTTTGTCTTTGGTTAAAATCGGTTATGGGCTAAAATGAGGTTTGGTTTAGGTATTAATTAAACTAAAACCCGATTTTTAATCGCAATTAAGACTTATTAATCGCCTGGGGTTTACGGATGAATTCGAGTAGCTTGGAAGATCGGATAAAGAGATGTATAAATTCATGTGTGATATTCAAGAGTTTCAAAATTTAAGGGAGAAAATAGTTTGGATGCATATAGTTTGAGGCGTAGTGAAATTAACCCAATTAGTTATTACATAAAATTGGAAAAAAGAATTTCATGGATTTTAGGCATGGTAGTTCAAATCCGCTGGTTAAGATTTGTTGGAAAATTATATTTTATGTATATTGTGTGTATTGGTTTGCTTTGACATTCGTATTCTAATCACCTTTTCCAACCAAAACAACGTAAATTTCATTAAAATTTTATTATTAGTTTCTTTTTAATGTTTTGGGATTCTTGTACTCATATTCTTCCCACACATCCACCATTCGAATCTAAGTGAATAAGATTTTTTACATAATTAAAAAGAGTTGAGGACGGAGAATATTCTATTTATCGAATATTTTGTTAGGCTTAAAAGAAGTTAACATTTTGATTAGTCATGAATAATAGTTCATTAATTTTTTAGCATTTCTCTTGTGCATCACTAGCGAGTTTGTGTGGAAGAGAGGAAAGCGAACATAGGAGATGCTCTGATTTCGGATAGTGTCATTAAACATATTAGGTTTAACTTCTATGTTCACTCTTGCTATTCCTCTATTTAGCTTACTTTGTTCTTTTAACAATATGTTTTGTTTCATTTTGTGTCTATATCATTTTCGTTTTAGTGTGTATGGTTTAGTTTATCTAGTGCTACAAATCTTCACTTAGGCTCATGACTTATTCCTTTTGTTTCATTTTGCAGCTTTTGCTTTGTTTGAGAGTTTTTTTGTGGATGTCACTCTTTCATTTTTGAAAATTTCTTTAAACATCAAGTGTCAAAAGAAAAATCAACACTAACATACTTTTAAAAAAATTGATCTAACTTACATGACAATTCTTTTGAAATAGATATTAGTAGACTACCACCATTTGATACTGTAATCGAATAAGATATATACGATGTTTGTAGTAATTCCATCTGGGTTTTTTTTGTCACGATTCCATCTCATTAAACTATATGATATTTTTCATTTGCGGGACTTAATACTCGTACGTTATATTGTTGTGTGGTCGACCTGTTATATTAAATCAAATAGTGAACACCCATGCACATAAGATCCCATGGAAAAGTTATGACTCACATAGGATAATTGGCCTATATTAAGAAGTAAAACCAAATCTTCTAATCTATTATATAAAAATAGAGTTTAAAACTCACAAAGGGGTGACACATAAGCATTATTTTCTGTGATACATTAGCTTTTAAAAAATCTCTTCAAATATTTAAACAAATCGATTGTGTTCCATCTTTAATTGATTTCATCAAAAGTTCATATTCAATCTTTCTTAGAAACATAAATTTTCTTTTTGAATATCATAGCGACATAACAAGTATTTTTCTTCTTAGCCTAACTAGATTTGCTGTCTCCACTCTCTCCCTCAGTCTCAAGGGTTTTTTTTCATCTCCATCGATTTTTCTTCGTAGCAGCTACGGTTTCCTCTGCCAGAAACAAATCTGTTTATTCTACAGGTTATGATCTGATCATTAATCAGACGTTTCCTCAATTGTTTTTGCCTCTGATGCATGTGTGCATATACATAAATTTTTATTCGTATGTAGTTACTTACGCAATTTATTATTCGTAATTTGATAGTTATGCATTTTTGTTGTTGATTTTTGTATTTGGTTTCGTATCCTTCATGATGAAATTTCTTCGGCAGTATTCTGATTTTTGAGGTGACCTTTTGCAGGAAAATCTCGAGAGATTTGACAGAAGCATCTCTATCAGGTGTTGGTTTATCCATTGTAGTTGCTCTCATCATGATTATTTTGTTCGGAATGGTGAATGCTCTTCGTCCTATCGTTGATTTCTTAAAAAATCTTTTTCCAACATGAGCTCTTTCACCTCCAGCTGTTTGATGAAGTAGTGTCTTGGTTAAAAAGTATGATCTTTATCTTGCATGAATTAAGTAGTTATCTGGAAGTCTGCTTTGTTTCCTCATTTAATGATTACTGAAATCAAGATTTTAGATTTCAGAAAAAAAGAGCAAACTTTTGTTAAATTAAGAATTTGATCATATCTCACTTTGGAAGCCAATTTATCACCGTGATGCTGCTTTAGCACTTGACAAGAAGACTAGTACTAGTAGCAGCAACAATACTAAAGTTGTGACTCATCGAAAACTCTATGAATCTAAGCTCAGGGAAGCTCTTGAACAAGCATCTAAAGATGGGTTGCTCTTCAAATCTCAAGACATTGAAGAAGACGAGTCTCAAGATAAAAGCCTTGGACGGTCAAGATCATTTGCTAGACCCAACGCTCAACATGAGTTCTTACATGCTACTTCCATTGCAGCTCAAAGAGCATTTGAATATGAAAAAGCTTTACTTGAGTGTGAAGAAGCATTAAACATATTCCTAACGATGTATCCAAACTATGAATCATTTGAGAAAATTTGATGAATTGAGAAACGATGAGTATTTCCACTTATCGTTACCACATGTATGTCTTGACTATTGTGGATTTGAGTTATTCTCTTATCTTCATATAGTTCATTACTGGGACACTTGCACTTTTAGTTTGCCAGAGATTAGTGCAAAACTAAGCAATCATGTTTTATATGGTAGTGCTGAGAAATGAACCATTGAACATGATGTCAAGATTAGGATAATGGATTATTTGAGCATCCATTAGAATGAGTATGGCTCGTGTTCATTGTTAGTAGAAGCTCTATTTTTGAAGTTTTTGCAGGGTCTTATCCATTTCATACAAACAAGAAGCTTTAAACTATGTTTGATCACGAGAGCCCATCGGTTAGTGGGGTGGGTCATTGTGCTAAGGAGAAAGGTGCTAAGTAGTAAGAAATTTAAGTTGGTTGTGCAGTGATATGAATTTAGTTAAGTGTTTATTGCTTCTTCTTTTTTTTTTGTTAGTAATTGTCATCATCAAAAGTTATATTAGATGAAACTTGATAAAACCTTCATGTTACAAAGAAATGAAAAAGCAAAGTCTGCAAATTTTTTTTTATCGGGTGCTTGTAATACTTCAAGCTTATCATCTTATCCCTAAGTCTTTGTCTTAGTTGTGCAAAAATCCTTACATGTTACATTAAAAGCAATACTTTCATCCTTTAATCGAGCTATGAAATTTACATGATCTATATGGTTCATACAAAAGTTTGATATCTAAGGTAGATTCTCAAGTTATGAAGCTATGACAATTAAAATCATAAGAGAGTTCTAACACTAAGATTTTGCTTACACCTTTTATTCAAGATATTTTTTTTGTCGACTTATTCAGGGTTTATGATACTCCCTTGCTTATATGTTATAAGATCTTTTGAATAAAAACACAGATAAAGAACTTTAAATCATCTTAGAAAATTAAACTGGAGAGATATTTTTTTCATGAAGACTATTCATCCTTCTATCTAGAAAATGTTTTGGAAAACCAATCTACGCGCATGTGCAAGCACTCACCTAGATGTAATTAAAGAGAAGAAAACATAATTATATATATATATATATATATGTGAGTGAATAGTGTTTAATACAAAGCAACATAATATGTGAATTAAGATAAATAATCATCTATATTAACAAAATTAGCATCTTCAAAGTAAAATTGAAATTAAAAATACAAAACTATATCATATTGGTAAAGTACTTACTAAATCAATATTCAAAATATACTCACGTGTCTATGTGAATTTTCACCTAATAAAAGTAAAAATAATCTCCCAACAGGGATAACACTATAACAGTGTCTAGTATTTTAATTAGATTTAATTATTGGAGCTCCTAATGTTCATTTTTCCGGTAAAAACGAGTATACGCATTTGACTAAAGATACATATCAATGTAGATATGTTTATCATCCCTGATCTAATAGAACAAAGATTATTTAAAATTTATAAAATTTTATTAGACATAGTAGATGTATTTTCATTTCCGTATAGCTCAATATAATGTTGTAAATTATGTTTCACTACCGCATATTGTGATTTAAGAAAAATACCCCAACTAGCACTTCCTTAAAATGTAAAATAATTGAGTAAATAACTTATCAGTGTCCACACATATAACTAGTTGGGAAATTCGTTCGCGCACATATAGACCGTGTTGTTACCTATCTGCATTCGTTAATTTTTGAATTTCCGTACCCCCACTACAAAGTCTTCTCTTATAAATACATTGATCGTTACAGCATGAACTCATCTGTGGATGGGGATGACTCAAATGATGATATGAACAATATACTGGTATCTAAAATAAACGTTATCATCTAAGAAAATTAAAGTGATAATTCTTTTGTCAAAACAATATCGTTATACTCAATAAATCGGGTTAAGCTCCACATGTACGTTGTCATTTTAATGAGTAGAATGATCTCGTTTTGACATATAAATTTGTCATTTTAAGTTTTCTAACGATAACGTTTCTCTCAAATACCAGTATATTGTCCAAGTCATCGTCTAAGTTATCTTTGTTAACAAAATAGTTAATGTTGTAATGGTCAATGCATTTATAGGAGAAGACTTTGTAGTGGAGGTATGAAAATTCAAAAATTAATGAATGCAAATAGTTAACAGCATGGTCCATATGTGCATGAACGAATTTCCCTACTAGTTACATGTGTGGGTATGGATAAACCGTTCTTCCGAAAATAATTACTAACTTGCTTTTTTTTTAACAACCTGAGTGAATGCAAGAGAAATTTTTTTGTAATCTATTTATTTAGTATTTACTAGGATTTATCTGTATTGTGCGCGAGATTATTGTTTTCTAAAAGTTTAACAATAAATATATAGTTATATAATTTTTAAAGATATTGTGTATTGTTAGAGATTGTCTGTACATTTCTTAAGTAACAAAATAACGATTATAATTTTAATAGTGTTTATTATGTGAATTTTGGTCAACAAAAGTGATTGAATATAAAAAATCATTTATGGTAACATATATGAAATAAGTCCAAAATCAATAGATTTTCATGCAAAACGTGAATATTTATATCCCGCATTATTCAACTAAACTACATAACTTTTATAGTTTAATCTAGTTTCTAAGTCACATAGTTATCTATATCAGTCGCAAAATCTAGTTTTAATGAAAAATTGTAGTAGCATTATAAAAAAACTTATTAGACATGTATGAAGCGCTACAAATTAAAGATTTTAATATCCATTAGCGAAAATTCATAAATAAAAAAAAATTCTTAACTAGCTTACTTCATATTTACTAAACAAATTTTATATAGTTGATATATACTATAACTATAACTGAATGTTCTTATACTTGGTGTTGCGTTTTAATATATATATATATATATATATATATATTTTTTTTTTATTGCAAGTTCATTTAACTTGTTCTACAATATATTAATATTTTAATGTCTAACTCGTGAATAAATATGAATATAGAAACACAAATTAGAATAACTACATACTTTTAAAAATAAATTTTAATTTAAACTATTGGTTTTAACAGCATAAATAACTATAAAATTTCATGTTTTTAAAATATTTTTTTCGTAAAATTTTAATTTTTTTTATAGTATACTTGTCAAAATACTTCCATTTATAAATGAGGCTTAAATACTATATTTTTAGTAACTTTTATTTTATTTTTATTTGTAAGTATAAAATATTTTCTTATATTTATAATGCTTATATGAAAGAGTTAACATAATTTATATAAAATAATAAAATAAAGATGTGAGAAAAATATAATATGGAGAACTTTGATATCAAATTTTATTTATTGAATATTTTTGGTACTAAAAATTTAAAAATATTTACATATTTTTCATTTTAGAAAAAATTCAATTACTGAGATGTACGTGTTACTATTTTACTTTTTATGGTTATTAAATTTGTTGATTTAATGTTTTTTTTAAAAAAAAAATTCTAATTCATAAAACATTGGTGTATAGTTTTAAGAAAATAAATATCTTCTTGTCACGATAAAATAAATAAATAATTATATATTAATAGTCTTAAAATAGTGTTAATTCATCATATTAGCAATAGAACACAAGAATACTAAATCATTTGATCATGAATATAAATTATACATACAAAATTATTAAAAATTTAAATATTAGAGGAATTCTTTCAAATACCATCAAAAGAAGTTCAAATTTCAAAAATACCACACTCCCAAAAGTTCAAAAAATATCACACATTTCCAAATGTTACAAAAATATCACAAACTTAAAAAATAAATTTTAACCGGAACTTCTAGCTCTTGTGATAAAGGGCTCACAGTTGTGAGTTCCGCCACCTGGATTCGAATCCTGACCACTGTCAATTAACATGAGTAAATTTCGGCAGCGGGGCATAAAAAAATGAATTGTAAGGGTTTATGAGTTCACTAAATCGAGTTTAGTGTTTAGTTTTGACGGGGTAATGTTTGGTTTTGGGTTTTATGATTTAAATTTAAAGCTATTTCAAATTTTATGGTATTTTGGGAACAAAAACATATTTGTGATATTTTTGAAACTTTAGAGAATGTATGGTATTTTTAGAATAAACCTAGTTTTTGGTGGTGTTTTTGAGAATCCTCCTAAATATTATGGTTGAAGCTAATTTTTAGGTGTAAGGTGAAATCTTTTTGTTGAAAGTGTAATTTCAAAAAGTATAAAAGTTTCAAATATTATGTAAAGTTTTAGTTATTGTTTTTTGGGATGATTAATTTAAGATAATTATATTCTTAATAAAATAATTAATTTTGCTTTTAAAAAAATGGCATTCCATTCCATACTATTTTCAATAAATTTAAAGTTTTACTTAAACAATGCTCTCCAATTATTAAGAGGACTTATTTGAAACACTATCAAAAGAAGTTCAAATTCTAAAAATACCACACATTCCTAAAAGTTTCAAAAATACAACACCCTCTCAAATGTTACAAAAATACCACAAACATAAAAATTAATTTTCAAGGGTTTAAAATTTAAAATTTTAGATTTGAGTTCCCTATCTATAAAGTTTATGGTTTAGCTTTGAAGGGAGTAGGGTTTGGTTTTTGGGTTTTAGGGTTTAAATTTGAAGTTTTAAAGCTATTTCAAATTTTGTAGTATTTTTGGAATTTTTAGGAGTGTGTGGTATTTTTGAAATTTTTGGGAGTGTGTGATATTTTTAGAATAAACCTAATTTTTTATTGTATTTTTTGAAAATAACCCAATTATTAATATAGATGTTTTTAATAGGTCAATTGTGATTTATGTTTAAAGAATTAAAAGATCGCGAAGACAAATCACTGTTTTTACTGACCCATCGTTCTTCCCGCTACTACGGTTCCTTCAATTTCTTTTCGAAAACCCTTTACCTGATTCGCGGTCATTTTATAAAATGAACGAGCCACGTCAGAACACAGTTAAAAATATTATAGTAATTAGAAATTCAAAATCCGTAGAGAACAAAAAAAATCTACAGACTCTCTCTCTCTTCATCATCCTCGCGTGAAGTAGACGAAACAATCGCTCTCTCCTTGTGGTCTCACTTCTATTTTCCACCACCGCGTAGCTAAACCATGGAAAATTAGCGAAGAGAGAGAGAGAGAGAGAGTAAGAGTAAAAGGAAGAGTATATTGCTTTTTCTGTCCCCAGCCATGTGAGCTCCTACTGACATATTCTCTGCATTTTCACATTTGGAGGTTTTTGCTCGCTTGTTTCTTCGTCAGATTTTTCGCCGATTCGGAAAATCGAGTTTCTTAGTTTGACGAATTAATTCCAAGGGAGTTGATGGCTTCATCGTCATCTAGAACTAGGAGCCGTTCTCCTTTCTCGCACCGAAGACCTCCGAGCCCTTACTCTTCCGCTTCGTCCACTTCTTCGTCTCATATGAACAACCGTCTATTACCTCGCTCTTGCTCCTCATCTACTTCCACCGTCTACAATTCCGGTGGCATAACTGGTTCCCGATCTATGACGACTAGTCGTACCATTTCCGATCCCGGTCCCCTCAGGTCCGGGAATTACGGAGCGCAATCGCCTGTTCCTTACCCATCGGAGGGGCTAATTGACGAGCCTGTTCCGACTATTACCTCTGAGCGAGATAGCATCTCCGTCACCATCCGGTTTCGTCCGATGAGGTACTGTAGATCTGAACGCGGCATTGCAGATCTGTTGGCTACAATTTCACGATCGTTCTGATTTAGCAGTTTCGGATCGAAGAAATGTCAATTGTAAACTCAGTTAGTTTTCCGTTGGATTGAAAAAAACCTCTCGTATTATTTGTTTGATTTCAGCGAGCGAGAGTATCAAAGAGGAGATGAGATTGCTTGGTATCCCGATGCAGATAATATGGTCCGGAACGAATACAATCCTCTCACAGCTTACGCATTCGGTACTGAGATGAATTTGTTGCCGAGATAATTTCAACTTACTGTTCATTGATTAGAGTTCTGGACGCCTCGGTTGGTACACTTAACGTTCTTCCGAATATGTTGATGCCAGATAAAGTTTTTGGACCACAAGCAACAACTATAGAGGTCTATGATGTAGCTGCCAGACCTGTCGTCAAGTCAGCAATGGAAGGTGTCAATGGTAAGGAGTATGGCTGCGCTATCAATTTAACTAGACTTGTGTTTGAACTTGAAATTTCTTTAATACAGCTCATTTGCTAGTAGCATTGCTTGTAGAGAAGTATTTTGAGACTGTGTTGCCAATTTAACAGGAACTGTTTTTGCTTATGGTGTTACAAGCAGTGGTAAGACACATACAATGCATGTAAGTTTCTCCGTCCTGCTTTTGTTTTCTATATAATATTTCTCAAGATGCATGTATCCTAAAGCAGCTATTCTTTGTAGTATTAGTGTTTTGGTTTAACACAACATCTACTGTGATGTGAAATATATCAGATAAAAGACTGAGTGACTTAGATTATAGTTTCTGATAGATTTTGATTGCCATGCTTGTGACAGATATCTGAAAAGTTTATATTTGACCATTGCTTCATGTGCAATATGCACAGGGTGATCAAGATTTTCCCGGAATCATTCCATTGGCAATAAAAGATGTTTTCAGTATTATCCAGGAAGTAAGTAATCTTGTTCTATTGATAACCTTTATGGTCCTTTACTTATTTACGGTTCTTCATGCACCTTTTCCAGACCATTTAATAGTTGCTAGTTACTTACATCATTCTTAATTTCAGACTACAGGAAGGGAGTACCTGCTTCGTGTTTCATATCTTGAAATATACAATGAGGTATGTAAAAATTTTCATCCATGATAATAGAACCATTAACTGACACTGTACCCTGAAGTTAAAGACTTCTAGTTTCAGATATAGTTTCATATTCTCCTCACTTAGAAGTATCTCACCTTGTTTTAGAATGTGTGATAAGTTATCATGTCTTTGGTTTTAGAAGAGCTTGCTTGTCCAATCTGTCTGCAAGTTATCTTTCTCTTGCCCTTGTACCAGGTGATAAATGATTTACTTGATCCAACAGGGCAAAATTTACGCATTAGAGAGGATTCTCAGGTATTCTCCTGCTCTCTCTCTCACACGTATATATATTCACACACAATTGTATATTCGTTATCAAACAATAAAATTTCTTGTTTTTCTGATTTCACTTTTTTATCTGACAAGGACAAGAATATATTGTCCATGCCGCATTCATCCTATTTTTTTATTACCATGGTTTGATCTAGATTGGGTATTGTCTAGGGCACTTATGTTGAGGGTATGAAGGAAGAAGTGGTTTTGTCTCCTGGTCATGCGTTATCTTTCATTGCAGCTGGGGAAGGTAATTAGAAAGATTCCAAATATGTTTTCATTTGATTATATACATATATTTTTTTGCCTTTTCTTTACTGTTTGATCTTTTATGGCAGAACATCGTCATGTTGGTTCAAACAATTTCAATTTGTTGAGTAGCAGAAGTCACACAATATTTACATTGGTACATATTTGATCTTGTGAACATCTCGTGTTTACTTCCAGATCCCCACAATATCCTTTTAAGATACTTTTTCTCTTACAAATTTCCTTGTTATGCGTTATAAGCTTCAACTATTGTCTGTTTGCAGATGATTGAAAGTAGTGCTCATGGAGATCAATATGATGGAGTTATTTTCTCTCAGTTGGTAAGGGTTCTTTCTTCTTTCATTGCATAAGACCGCTCTTGTCTTGTAGGAAACTTTCTAACAATGTCTCTTTCTTCCGTAGAATTTGATTGACTTAGCTGGATCTGAGAGTTCCAAAACTGAGACAACTGGACTGAGGAGGAAAGAGGGTTCATTCATCAACAAGAGTCTTCTGACTCTTGGAACTGTAGGTGTCTCTCTTTCTGTTTGAGCTTCTTTCGATTGTCAGATGTTTCCTTTCCAATAACATAAAATTTAAATAAAAATTTCTGTTATTATATAAATGTCTTAGAAGAACATTTCGAATTGCTGCCATATCCGGTTGGTGGCAGTAGAGGCTCACTAGAGGCCCAGAAAGAGTTTCCAGTTGCTATGGAAATATATATATTCTTCCGTTCATGATGTAGTCGTGCTAGTGTATCTTAATAATCAATCCCTCTATTTAGTGAGAAGTCCGTTCTCTTTTTTAGTGTTATCAATGATAAAATCTTTAGTCACCTAACAACTGAAATGAAGTTTAAGGATGTCTTGTCATAACTAGCTCTTACGGTTTTCAATATCTAGGTGATTGGAAAATTGACTGAAGGCAAGACAACTCATGTCCCATTTCGGGACTCTAAGCTAACTCGTCTTCTGCAATCTTCATTGAGTGGGCATGGACATGTGTCGGTAAGACTCTTCTGTATCTGGTGAAATTTTCCCTTTTCACTGTGGTTGTTTTCCCACAGTTAGTTTTCTCAGATTGTTTAATAGTGATGTCTGTTTGTTTATATGGGCTATCTGTTATGAGCTGCTGTTAGTTGAAATAAAGTAGAAGCTTTTTTTGTCATGAAATAAAGCAGAAGCTAATTCACTTTTTTGTTTTGTTAAAATTTTATAGCTCATATGTACAGTTACTCCTGCGTCGAGCAGTAACGAGGAAACACATAATACATTGAAGTTTGCCAGCAGGGCAAAGAGAATAGAAATTAATGCCTCACGCAATAAGGTGATTTCATAGCTCTCTGGTCATGAAGTACTTCGTTTCTCTCTATGGTCTAACCTAAACCTTGGCTAATGTTTTTAATTGTTTTCATATCTCGAAACAGATAATAGATGAGAAGTCGTTGATCAAGAAATATCAGAAAGAAATTTCGACCCTCAAAGTAGAACTTGATCAGCTAAGAAGGGGTGTGCTTGTAGGTGTCAGCCACGAAGAGTTATTGAGCTTAAGGCAACAGGTTCTGACTTCCCTGAAACCTTGTTAGTACATGGATATTTGAGTTTGTTTCTATTTGGTAAATAAACAGAACTACCAATTTATTAAACAGTTACAAGAAGGTCAAGTGAAGATGCAATCAAGGTTGGAGGAAGAAGAAGAAGCGAAAGCAGCTCTAATGAGTAGAATCCAAAAGCTTACAAAGCTCATACTCGTCTCTACCAAGAATTCTATTCCCGGATATTTAGGTGATGCTACTCACCAGCACAGCATCTCTGCTGGTAAAGATGATGTAAGTTTGCTACTCAAATTAGATTATAACTTTTATCTTCCTTTTCCTACTGTTGCATGTTGGTACCTCGCTTATCAAGATATGTCTTACCAGAATGACTTATTCTCTTTATATTCGCTATTCAGAAGTTAGACTCTCTGCTCCTGGATAGTGATAATCTAGCATCTCCGTCGTCTGCTCTGTCTCTTGCATCAGATGCTTCTGTAGGTCTTAAGCATCGGCTGTCTTCCAGCAAGTTGAAGGATGAAAACTCTCCAGTTGGTTCTGGTGCAGAATTCACTCAAGTGCGTTTGGTATCCTTAGCATATCTGACTTTTATTTGATTTCAAATGTTCAAAGTTTGGTGTATATTTCTTCTCAAAGGCAACTAGCTATAGGAAAGGGTTTCTAATAATCCAGGGTCTTTGAGTCCATACGTGCTTCTTTTTTTATTGTCAGAAAATGACATCTGATAGTTGTGGCTATTGTAGGGCGGTATGTCACCGGATGAAATGGACCTCCTTGTTGAACAGGTTAAGATGCTTGCCGGTGAGATAGCTTTCAGTAAAAGTACACTAAAGCGTTTCATAGATCAGTCCGTAAATGATCCTGAAAACATAAAACCCCAAGTAAGGATTCTTCTCTTCATTTATAGAATTCAATTTACCTGTAGGACTATGGTCTTCTACAATAAAGTGCATGGGAACTTATAAAATATTTGCATGCAGATCCAGAATCTAGAAAGGGAGATCCAAGAAAAGCAGGAACAAATGAGCTCTTTGGAAAAGCGAATAACGGAGAATGAGAAAGTTTCAATCTCCGATGCATCACTGGTCGAGATGCAACAGGTACTTTAATCTGCACATCCCATCATCATGATCGTTTACCCTGTTAAGGTCATTCAATTGTGGGCACATTGTGGGTCAGCTAAACGTATTATATATATATATATATATATTTTTTTTTTTCAGAAAGTTATGAGATTGATGACACAGTGCAATGAGAGGAGCTTTGAGCTGGAGGTAATATGTTTGTCCTCTCTGACATGGAACACATTATTTTACTGCGAAGATAGAAGACTGCTTAAAGTGAACATATATTTAATTATTTTTTACCTATTAATCAGATAATATCAGCAGATAATCGTATTCTCCAAGAACAACTACAGAAAAAGGTTAGTTCTAAGTCACAGATATGGCTTTCCTTTCTTCTTTTACATCCTTCATAGCATTTTCTTCTGGCTCATGTCTCAATCAATATTGTTTCTTAAAACATGCTTTAATAACTTTAGTGTATCGAGAACAATGAATTACACGAGAAGGTGCACCTGCTAGAGCAACGGTTATCGAGTCAGAAGCCCCCACGGTCTTGTTCTGGTGACACTGCGACTGAAGAGTATGTAAACGAGCTAAAAAATAAAGTACAGTCTCAGGTAATTTCCTAAAATATCTTCCCTTTTTCTCCATGCGCGTTCTCATGAGCATGCCGGAGAATATCTGAGCCGGTAGTGAGGGGATGGTGAAACGCACAAAAATTTATCATATATTTTTCACCGTACAGCTGTTTTTATTTACATAAGCGTTGATATTTTTCTACTTCAGGAGATTGAGAACGAAAAGTTGAAGCGAGAGCACGTGCAGAGTATGGAGGAGAAGAGTGGATTACAAGTGCAAAATCAAAAACTCGCTGAAGAAGCTTCATACGCTAAGGAGTTGGCCTCTGCAGCAGCTATTGAGCTGAAAAATCTAGCTGATGAAGTAACAAAGATCTCACGTCAAAACGCAAAGCTTGAGAAAGAATTAATAGCTGCAAAAGACTTGGCAGCTGCTGCTCAGACACGTAATAATAATTTTTTGAATAGTGGGGTGAATCGCAACGGAACAAGGCCAGGGAGAAAGGCAAGGATCTCAGACTCATGGAATCTCAACCAAGAAGATCTTAAGATGGAGTTGCAAGCGAGGAAACAACGAGAAGCAGTTCTTGAGGCTACATTAGCTGAGAAGCAATATATAGAAGAAGAGTATAAGAAAAAGGCAGAAGAAGCAAAGAGAAGAGAAGAAGCCCTAGAAAACGATCTGGCCAACATGTGGGTACTTGTTGCCAAGTTGAAGAAAGCTGGTGGGGTCTTGTCCGTATCAAAGAGTGATGAAGCTCTCGGCACCAAACCTGTAATGGAAGATGAAGCGGAAGGATTAGAGGATAAGAGTCAACAAAATGCGATCTTGAAAGAGAGGCAGGTCTTGAATGCATCTGTAGAAGTAATAATTGCCAAGACTGAGGAGACACCTAAAGAGGAACCCCTCGTTGCTCGTCTTAAGGTAACTTCACAAATCTGCCTTCTAATTTCTTTGCGCTCAAAATAGAGTTACCTGATAATAAAATGCACCAACCAATACTGGACCAAAAATATTCAAAAACCATGCCTTGACAATCTATACTAAAAAGGATTTTTCCGAAAATGGAGTTAAGTGAAGTTACTCGTGGGGTTAGGATTGAATTTTTCTATCTGAATGTTCGAAGTAATGAACTTTTAGTGCCCTTGTGTGATCTTTTGGACTTTGCAGCCTTGTAGGAGTAATGAAATTCGTGATTTTCATCAAATACATGCACAACAATGTTCTGCATTTGATGTTTTTTCTTTTTGCATATCAGGCAAGAATGCAAGAGATGAAGGAAAAAGAGATGAAATCGCAGGCGGCTGCAGCGGCTAATGCAGAAGCAAACTCGCATATATGTAAAGTCTGTTTCGAATCCCCAACTGCCACAATTCTCCTCCCTTGCCGTCATTTCTGCCGTAAGTCTCACTCTTTCACTTACCCCTATCATTATCTCTTCAACTATTATAATCCTAAGAAGACCACGTAATCTATTTTTATACAGTTTGTAAATCTTGTTCACTTGCCTGTTCTGAGTGCCCAATCTGCCGCACCAAGATCTCTGATAGGCTGTTTGCCTTTCCGTCTTAACCTACGACAACTCTAGACACTTTCCTGCGCACAAACTATAAGGTAATTCATATTTTTTTAATCTCAAAAACATTAAGGATCTCTATTCTTCTCTAGAAAGATATAGTTTTGAAATACAGAGCATTTAGATGATTTTAGTACAGACGATCATATCAAATGGTGATTAAAACGTTTTACCGATTGAATTTCTTTAGAATTTCAATTACTATTTGTCAAGAAAACTAAAACTGAAATGCGAATGTATGTGATTTTGCAGATATGATGGATTATATGGGTCTAAGTCTGGTTGTTTGCTAATATTTTCTGGAATTCTTTTATTACTTGTCCATTTTTCTTTTGTATGTAATCTCTCTATTGCATCTTTTTTTTCCTTTTTCCGATACCTGTCTATATTACATCTTTTATTCAGAAGTGGAGTAAAAATAGAGAAACATAACAATCTTTAACGTAATACAAGGAAACGTGCTGTATACGTTTGCTAGTAGTAAGATTAGGGATGTTAAAATGGCCTGCTAACCCGTGGGTGCAAACAAGTTGGTTTGTAATCCGTCCAATTAACAAAAAATAAAATGGATCGTAAACGAACTGACTCGTTTAAACATACGGGTTTAACGGAAAAATTGCTGAAAAAACTTTCAAATTACTGGAAAACGCCGAAAAAACCTCCAACTATCACGTGGTCCAAAAAAAACTTGAATTAATGTTGACTTTGCCAAATTAATATCGAACTATAGTTGACTGGGACAAATTAAACTCAATGTTAGTCAAACTTAACAGATTGTTAAGTTTGACCAACGTTAGGTCTATTTTGGCTTCACGAACCAAAATTCGGTATTTATTTGGCCAAACATAAGAAGTTGAATATTTTTTTGGCCTTGTGTATATATACATTTGTTTTGAGAAAATTAGTCAATTATGTTTCTTTTATTCATGTTTATGAAGATAAAAATTTGGAAGTTTGTTTATTTTAGTTATTAAAATATTAATTTTTATAACTATTAATAGATATGGAATATAAATTTTATAATTTACATATTATAAGATTATTTACTACTTAATTGGATAAGAGATTTATATTATTTTAAAAAATATTTAATTAAGATACTTTAGTTTATGTTTGTGATACTAAAATTTTGGTAATTAGATTGTTGTAGTTAGTTTTCTATTAGGGTTAAATACAATTATATTTAAAATATAATTAAAATACTATACTTTTATATAATTAAAAAAATAATCAGGGTTATTTTGTTAATATAATTTTTGTATAATTGACAAAAATATTAAGTTTATTTTACTAGTTATGATATAATTCTTTTATCTAATTAACTACTAAATAATCATATAATACATTATGTGAAAAAACTATACTACTAAAATATTTATAATAAAATTTCTAGCTATTAAAATTTTAGTAATTAAAATAAACTAATTACCAAAATTTTAGTATAAAAAATTATGAACAAAAATATCTTAATAAAATAATTTTCTCAAGATAATATAAATATTTTATCTAATCAACTAGAAAATTATCTTACAATATGATAAATGATGTAAAAATTATTTTCTTAATACGTTAATAAAAAAGTTTCAGTTACGAATATTTTAGTAACTAAGATAAACTAACTACCAA
>OVBE01008964.1:2539-16557 GCA_900406425.1 Iberis pinnata | reverse complement strand
CACAAATCCCAATTTGTTAGAGACTGGGCGATTCGTGTTGAGTCGTCCCCTAATCAAGACCTCTGATTCTCCCATCCCTTCTACCAACTCCTTCACATCGGTCCACTTTTTTCCCTCAACTGCTGCTCTCCATTTCCCTGCTTCCGGATCTTCCGTTGACTGCAACTCAGTAAGTGTCACGTCGCCGTAGTTCCTGGCGTACTCGTCATCTTCGAGAGAGATAGCAGCAGTCTTACGTGCGGCTTCTTCTTGTTCTTGCCGACGGCGCAGCTTTTCCAGCTTGGCAGCTTCCTTCTTCGCCGCCTTCTTGCTAACCTTTTCACCAGATTCCTCCGGCGCGGTTGTTGATGAAGGGATTTCCGGCTCCGATGACATTTTGGCTCGTTGAAATGGTTCGAAAAGTCAGATCAGATAGGGCTCTGAAACCCTAAACCTTAGATATATATATACGGTTATCAAAATTATAAAACCCAGAAAAAGACCCCTTTAGTTTTTGTGATATACGTTTAGTCCCAATACTTTATATCTTGTGCCAAACTGCAAGACCCAGAGTAGAATAGGTTGGTTTATGGCTAGAGCCAAATAAAATATTCTCTCCGTTTTTTTATAAGATATTTTTACTAAAACCAATGAACAGGTGAAGTCATGGCTAGTAATAGTCAATTCAGAGAGAAGGCTAGCTCAAGACCAATGAGGGTGGAGAATCTTATCGCATGGAGTCTACCAAGTCATAATTGGATTAAATTTAATACGG
Organism: Iberis pinnata; assembly: GCA_900406425.1. Taxonomy (NCBI): domain Eukaryota; kingdom Viridiplantae; phylum Streptophyta; class Magnoliopsida; order Brassicales; family Brassicaceae; genus Iberis; species Iberis pinnata. The sequence continues at coordinate 15,803 of OVBE01008964.1, read as the reverse complement.
ACGAAGCTTCGTCTCGAAGCTCCGAGAATGCTGTTGTGGGTGGTGTGTTATAGGATCATGACGGTGTTTAGTGTGGCGGTTTCTCGTTGAATATCGTGATATGCACTGTTTTTTTAGCGGAGTTTTGGGGAATTTATTATGGGCTCTCTATAGCTTGGCACCGAGATTTCCGACATATTATACTCGAGGTAGATTCGAACTAGTAGTTGCTTTTTTTTGCGATGTGGTGTCACAAATTCTCATCCCCTATCTTTCTTGTGCGCTTGTGCCAAGACTTTTTATCAAAGGACTAGATTGTCCGAATCAAACATGTTTACCGTGAAACGAATTATTTGGCCGATGCTCTTACTAATCATGTTTTTTCTTTGCCGTTAAGGATCCATTTTGTTGAGGTTATTCTTAATGTTTTTGTTTCGTTTCTAGATGATGACTCACGAGGGGTTACTAGACCTCGGATGACTATTGTTTGATTTCTTTTAGTTCTAAGTTTAATAAAGTAAGAGAAGAATTTCCCTCTCGTTTCACCAAAAAAAAAAAAAACACTTATTAAAAAACAAATTATTTTTTGTTAGATGATACCCAAAACACATTTTGAATAAAAACCTTACATTTTCTCATTTGTTAAGAAAAATTTTAATATGTTAAAAAACAAATTAGATAAATAATATCTTAAAAAGTTATATATAAACATAATAGACCAATATATAAATTGAATTTCTCTCTCTAACATGCGTGTTTTTTCTTTTCACAAAATTTTTACAGATCGTTCAATCGTTGACGGTTTCAACTGTCACATTTCTTAAGTTTTTTTTTGTTATCTTCTTTACACATTGTCTCTAGGCTATACTTCGGTTTATTTCCTTGATGGTTGTAGTATTAATCATCATCATCTTTTCCGTTTGTGAACGTATTTTTCGGTATGTGAATTTATTGTTGACGATATTCCAATAAGTGAATCATTTATCGGCTATTCTCTGTCGTATTGGCAGTTAGTTTCTCTAGTTAAATTTCCTATATGTTTTTCTAGTTTTCAAACCAAGTTTCAGAATCTTAAATCTCCATGATCTACATATGAATTTATGGTGAGATTTTTTGTGTTTTAACACTCATTAGTACTCTTCTCACCGAAATTTCAGTCATATCGGGATTTTGATGAGATAGAATGGTGTTGCATAATAATGTTGTATCTGAGTACCTTGATTTAACAGTGTTATTCTTCTTGGTTATATTCAACGTGGATCAAACATATTTGGACCGATAGTATAGTTGGTGGTTTTCCATTGGTAATTGTTTGTGTTGTTGGTGATTGTTTAGTGGTCTCATATGAGAGTATTAACAAATTAAAGACCAACCATTAACAACACTTGAGGGCAAAATCATCATAAATGATTATTTATGGAAACACTAAGCGTACATGGAAAATAATGATTTTTATTATAATATTACCATATTCAAAGTTATTCGGGGTCAATTCGGGATCGATATGAGAGTTACACTCAGAGTTACACTATTATCAATATTTTTGAAAGTGTATAGAGAAAGACAATTGTATTAACCAGTTGATTTCAACAAAACAAAACTACTTTATTAAACTTTAATTTGTTCAATCTATCAACAAAGATTGCAAACATAGGTTTTATTCAATCTTATATTGCAACATATCAATTTAATAAACTTATATTCTTATTTCAGAACTACCCACACTCGTAATTCCTCACAAGAATAAAGAACACTCACCAAAACAACTTTCTGATTCAAAGCTCTTTTCTCTAAGACTTTGCAAGTAAAATGATCTAAAAGTGTTAATCTCTCGAAACCTCTTTTCTCTCATTAAATAAGCTTCCCCAAAACCTTAGCAAAAATATCTTAAGCTAAATCTTCTTTGTTTAGATTGTGAGAAACTTCTCTCTCGATTTCAATCTCTTATCCAGAATCTTCATCTTCAAGTAAGATCACGTCGGTTTAGATTTTCCCGAGATTCACGTGTCCGTAAATCTTCATCAGTCTCTTGTTTCCAACAGCTTCCTGATTCTCTACCAGTGACTTGTTTCATCAGCTTCCTGATTCTTCCGAACTTTCAATCTCCCCCTTTTTAACTTGATGTCTCAATCAAGCACTCATTTCAACCTGCAATCAAATAATCACAACAAGACATATGAAGAAAAACTTTTGTGTTTTCATATTAGAACAGTTACTTAAAACTAATTCCATTAAAAATTCGAAAGCAAAAGACAAACACAAATTCAAGGTTTGATTGTTTTGACATGTAAATAGCCAACAAAAAACCGAAAATAAGTCCAAAACAAAAAAATGCTCCCCCAGCATTACTGAACTCATATCCCCTGAATCCTGCAACCCCTAGTCTGATTCAGTGGCTTCACCATATGTTTCAATCGCTTCTTCCCCTGCTTGAGAGACATCACGTTAAAAACATAAAGTTGTCTATATTCAAGGGATAGAGGACTACTTACTTGTTACCATGCCTCTTCAAGAATGTGCACAGCTTGTCGCATAGCTTTGCAAAGCCTGTTAGTAGAACCTGTTTTCTCTTTCTTGACCTTGAGTTTGGAGCCTCTGTTGCTCTTAGATGCTCTAGTTGTCACACTCTTATGTGGAGGTCCTTTAGAGGACTCATATTTCTTGCTATCCTTACGAGCTACGCTTCTGGTTTCAGTTGGTTCTGCTAGCATGATAGGTTGAACATGTGAGAGAGTAGGCACAGGATGCTGAGACTCAATCAATCGGTTGATCAGTTTTGGAAATGGGTGATAGAATTTTGACTCTGGATTCTTTGCATGATGTACAATATGCTCAAACATCTGATTACCCATGTTGAATCCTACTTTGTTTACAATCTTGTACACGATCATTGCTCTTTTGGGCTGCATATACCCATCATTCTTAGATGGGTATCAGTTTCTGCTGCAGATCTTGTACAACTCTCTCAAATCATCAGTCACTTGACCGCTAGTAAATCATGTACACTTACGAACTCCTCCACCACTAAGGAACATTGCCAGTGCCTCATGAGTCACAGCTGGAACATCAATCCTGCTCTGGATGTCACAAACCTCTGGCAAACTGAACAGGGAATTGATTATGGATGCTAACAGCTTATAGATCCATCCTCTGATTGAGATCTCAACGGAGGATTCACCATTATAATTTTGAGGGAAGTTTGCATAAAATTCCCTAAGTAATTCCTCATCAAACTGACCCAACTTTTCAACAATAGCCATTAGCCCAACTTCAATTATCCATTTTCTACACTCGCTATCATTTGTAAATTCCACTTCAGTTTCTTCTAGGAACTCTTTTCGAGAGATCAAGGAGTACCTTTGTTCAGCAATTTTGGTAGTAAACCTGGTGTGATCAAAATCAGGAGTTGTGGATGCTTTCTTGAACTTTTTGCTTCCCTGAAAGTGACTGTTCATCTTCAAACCTCAAGCGATTAGGAAGACCTACCGGAAACGTGAGTGGTCTGTAGATTATGATGGTTCTGCAAGTGTTTTCTCCAGTTGACCGTTCATCTGCTACATGCATCGGGTTTGATAGTCGGATTCCGTTGGGGAACTGATCTCCATGGGTGATGGTGGTCATGATTGAGCCGTGATTTGATCAGTTGGTTGTGGTACACTGATGTTCTGAAAGAACCTCTATAAGTTTCCAAGAAATTGCTCCAGATTCTGCATCTTGAATCGCCAAATAAGAACCCTAATTTTTGAGAGAGAAATTAGTTGATGAGAGAGAGTAATCAACACAGATTTGAATTAGTGTATCGAAACAAATCGTTCCAACTTCTCAAATATATTCCTTGAATATCGCAACGTCTCTTCATCTTCTGATTCCTTCTAAATGGGCTACTGGGCCTTTAACAACTTGGCACACATGTCACACATATTTTGTTTAACAAAATGATTCGACCCATAATAACAGACATCTGATTTTTAATGACAATTCTAGCATATATCAAGACCAGATCAATTAACTTTTATGAGTGACCCATATATGTAACTTTGACCATGTCAACAAGCGTTTTTCTCCTTTTTTGTTAAAATTAAATTTCAAGCCTTCTTTTAAAAAAAAATAAGAGAAGTGGGTCTATTCAGCCAGCTGTTTCTCATAACAAGTTAGACAAGTTATTGATTTAGGAGTTTACTTGATTCATACCTCTGTTTGGTGACATCATGACTAGTCTTTCACTCTGTCATGTCTTTATCCTGAATATGTTTCAAGTTTCTGTTAGTAAGTATCCTTCATCAGGCACCTGGAATTTCTTTTGAAGAGTCTCTTTTTATTATGCTGTTTATTTTTTCAGCCTTTTTTGTTTTTACACTTTTAGTGTTTGATTTTAAACATGTTTAGTGATTGAGGTGCAGATGCATCACTTGACTTCTCAACATCTGCCAGTGTTTTTTTTATTGAAACACCCTCAACCACTATGCTCTTCTCGACTCTTTGACCTCATGGTATGAATACTTATAGCACTTTGACATTGAGCATTCCAAGACGGTATGACAGGTAGCTGTTTTTCACAATGTACAACACAAACAACCCTTTGAAATCCTGTAATTTTTTGCAACACAATTCTCATATACAAGTTAGTAACTTGTTCCTTACACAAACTGGCCAAGCTAGACTTCACAAACCCCGATAGCTTTTCTTAAATTGACAAAACAATTAAAATCCAGAGATTTGGTGAATAGATCAACAAGTTGTAAATCTGTGCTGACATGGTCAATCACAATCAATTTCTCCTCAACTAGTTCCCTGATGAAATGATTTCTGATATCTATATGCTTAATTCTAGAGTGTTGAACAAGATTCTTAGCAATATTAATAGCACTCTTATTATCACATAAACACAAGTAGAGAATCAGAGTTCATACCATAGTCAACTGACATATGTTTCATCCAAAGCAGTTGTGTACAACAGCTTCCTAAAGCTATGTATTCTGCTTCTGCAGTTGAAAGGGATACACAGTTCTGTTTCTTGTTGTGCCATGCAATCAGATTGTTGCCCATGAAGAAACACCCTCCACTTGTGCTATGACGATCATCAAGTGATCAAGCCCAATCAACATCATTGTATCCAACCAGGTTTATCTTCGTGTCTTTGGAAAAATAGATTCCCAGATTGACGGTTCCTTTCACATACCTGATGATTCTTTTGACACCAACCATATGTGACATTCTTGGTTGAGCCAGATATCGTTCACATACTCCAACTGAGAAATATAAATCTGGTCGACTTGCCGTGAGATACAATAAGCTACCAATCATCCCTCTGTATAGCTTTTCATCTACCTTTTCGCCATACTCATCCCTTGATAGCTTCTCATTTGTTCCCATTGGTGTCTTAGCTTCTTTACTGTTTTGAAGACCAAATCTAGTCACTAGATTCTTCGCATACGTACTCTGAGTCACAAATATTCCTTCAGTCGTTTGCTTGACTTGTAACATTAGAAAGTAAGTGAGCTCACCATACATGCTCATTTCAAATTCACTAGTCATGCTCTCAACAAATTTCTTGATTAACAGTTCTTTAGTGGATACAAACACAATGTCATCAACGTAGATATGTACAATAATCATATCGTTGTTTTCATTGAGAACAAACAGAGTCTTGTCCACTGTTCCTCTTTCATATCCCTTATTAAGAAGAAAGGTTATTAATCTCTCGTACCAGGCTCGTGGTGCCTGCTTTAAGCCATAGAGAGCTTTCTTAAGCTCGAACACATGATCAGGATGTTGTGAGTCTTCAAATCCTTTTGGTTGTTCCACATAAACTTCTTCATGTAGTATTCCATTCAGAAATGCACTCTTCACATCCATCTGATAAAGCTTGAAGTTTAGTGTACATACCAAACCAAACAGGAATGTGATTGACTCCAGACGCGCAACCGGGGAAATTTTTTCATCAAAATCACACCTTATTTCTGACAATCGTTCATGTCTCATCTATCTTGTTTTTGAAGATCCATTTGGTGCCCACAACATTGAAATCCCTGGTCCTTGGTACCAAATCCCAAACATCACTCTGTTTGAACTGATTCAGTTCATCTTGCATTGTTGAGATCCAAAATTCATCAACTAAGGCTTCCTTATGATTCTTAGGTTCAATCACATAGACAAAGGCATAAAACATAATTGCTTCAGCTGGCTGTCCAGTAGCCAATTTCTTGAAGTCAATATGTTTACCTCTGGTGATCCTTCCCCCCGAGTCTATCCAATGACATCGTCTTTAGAGTGATTCCTGTGAACTTCAGGTACTGCGGATGAGACTGATTCAGGTACATCTCGAGAGGTTGGAGATGGAACAAAGTCTTGATCATCACTTGATGCGAATTTGTGAACAATCATCCTGGTGGATGAACTATCATCAAACACAACATTAACTATCTCATGAACAGTATTTGTTTGTTTGTTGAACACTATGTATGCTGTACTTATTCCGGAATAGCCGAGAAAGAACCCTTCATCACTTCTTGAATCAAATTTCCCAAGATGATCCTTATCATTTAAGATGTAGCACACACACCCAAAAATATGAAAGTAGCTTAAACTTGGTGTTTTACCATTCCATATTTTATATGGTGTCTTGTTCGTTCCTTTTCGAACATATACTATGTTTATAATATAACACGCAGTGTTGATTGCTTCAGCCCAAAATTTTTTGGCAACCTGATTTTCATACAGCATGGCTCTGGCCATTTTTTGAAGTGTTATGTTCTTCCTTTCAACAACACCATTCTGTTGAGGTGTTCTTGGTGCTGAATATTGATGAACAATGCCCTGATTTTGACAGAATGTATCAAACAATTCATTTTGAAACTTACCTCCATGATCACTGCGAATCGTTTTGATTCCATGTTTTTCAGTTTTCAGTTGTAATGCCAAGATCTTGAAACTATCCAAGGTTTCAGACTTTTTACGCAAGAAACAAATCCAGGTAAAACGGGTAAAATCATCAACAACCACAAGAATGTATTTCTTTATAGTGAGACTTTCTACCTGTATGGGTCCCATTAAGTCCATATGCACTAAGAAAAGTGCTTTAGTGGATTTGACATATGGAACAGATCTATGATACGCCTTGATATGTTTTCCTTGTGTACATGGTCCACATACAAAAGGCTTATATGCACTGATTCTTGGGACTCCGCGTACAACTTCATGATTCACTAATTTCATCAAGGTCCTCATATTCAAATGTCCTAACTTCTGATGCCATAATTGAGCTTCAGAGTCCTAAATGACACTCAGACAGCTGGTTCTTGATTTCCACATATAACAATAATTTCTAATCTGACTCCTTCCAGTTTGATGATTCCAGATCCATCCATGGCTCTACACTTTGTCTTGGTAACGTGACCTCCAGACATTCATCACACAACTGATTGATACTAATCAAGTTGCATTTTAGTCCATTTACCAAATAAATATAAGCAAGTTCTGGTTGCTCACTTCCTCCAATCACCCATTTGCCTCTGATTTTTCCTCTAGCTCCATCAGCAAAAGTAACTCTTCCAGCAGAAACTTCTTGAAATTTAGCCAGTTTTCTTTGAGACCCTTTCATGTGTCTTGAACATACACTGTCAAAATACCATGATTCTTAAGCATGATCTTGTTCCGATGAGAATGATACATGTTGCTCTTCCTTTTGACCTTCTTTCTTGGAGTCAGGGTATAAATCACTCTTTCGTACCCATACTCTCTGATGTGACCTATTGTCTTTGAAAACTGTCTTTTCCAGACAAGAGATGAATCTCTGTTTAAAAAACGCCGACAATAGTACTTGAAGTGCCCATGTTTAACACAATACCAGCATCCTTTGACTCGATCAATCTTCTGATGTGATATGGTATCATAAGTGTTTCAAAACAGATTGTTGAGCCTGCATCCTTTCTTGTCCTTTGATAAAAAAAATTTTGAGAAATGATTTCCTCCATTGTAAACAATCCCCCGGTGATCATTTCCCATTTTTTCGACGGTTAACAACTTATCAAGATCTTTAGTTCCTTTTCTCAACATCTTCAGGTTGCGTAGCTGTTCTTGAAGTCTTCCTTCCATGACTTAATTTTTTTGTTTTTCTTTTTCAATATCCTCTTGTAGCTTCATTCGTTCTCCTAACAGAACATCAATCACATCAGTAAGTCGCTTGACTTCATTACTCTTAGAGACCAAGTGTTCTACCAGAATTTTGTTTTCCTCTTCTAGTGATAAATTTGTTTCTTCATCAGACTCAACATCTTCAACTAGTACTTCTTCATCATCCTGAATGATTCCCAGAAAAGAAACAAAGTTGTTTAGAATGTCTGCATCTCCTTTTTCGTCATCTGACTCACTTTCACTCCAGCTCACTAATGATTTCTCATTTCCATTGGTTTTGTTTCTTCCAACACAATCATTTTTGGTATGACCAAAACCTTTGCATTTATAACACTGGATAGTGCTTCGCCTTTTCAGTGTTGGAAATTCTGATTTAAAGTGACTAAAACCTTCACAATTAATACAGTGTTTTCGCCTCTTTCGTGTCTTGATCCCCTCGATTAAAGTTAGTCTTCTTTTGACTTCTTTCAGCTCTTGGAAAGTACTTCTTGACAATAAGACCAACCTGATCTTCCAATCCAGACGTCTAATTGCTTGTTTTTTCAGTAGACACAAGAGCTATACTCTTAGATGTTAACATCTTTTTCTTCTTGAGTTTGAGTTCATGCACTTGCATCACTCCTACAACTTGATCAAACTTCAGATTATCAGAATCAAGTGCTACTTCAATTGCTGTCATATGTGGTTGAAATGTTTCAGGTAAGCTTATAAGAAGTTGCTCAACCAGCTTCTTATCTTTGTAAATTTTTCTCAGTACCATTGCTTCATGAGCAATTTTACTTATCTTTCTGCTAAACTTATTTACAGTCTCATGTTCTTCCATGACAAGTGTCTCAAATTCCGAGGCAAGCATATCAACTATGGTCCGTTTCACGCTACTGGTTCCTTCATATGACACTTTGAGAATATCCCAAGCATCTTTAGCCCTTGTACACCTTTGGACCCTGGTGAATTCGTCAATTGGAAGAGATGTGAATATCTTCGTAAGTGCTTGTGAATTTGCTTTGGCAGCACTCTTTTCAGCTGAAGTCCATTCTTTCATTGATTTTACCATCAGTTCTCCTTTTTCATTTTGCACTTTTGGTGCATCCCATCCTTCCTCCACAACAATCAATGCATCCATATCAATACTCTGAATGACTTGAGTCATTTGAACTTTCCAATAACCATAGTTATCAGAATCAAGTAACAGTGGTTTGTTAAGCATAACAAACTGTTGATTGTTCTCCATACTTTGTCGCAAGATCTCACCTGTTATAGGACAAAAAAATCCTTTTAGTTGGTGATCATCTATAATACCAATTAAAAGTGTATAGAGAAAGACAATTGTATCAACTAGTTGATTTCAACAAAACAAAACCACTTTATTAAACCTTAATTTGTTCAATCTTTCAACAAATATTACAAACATAGGTTTTATACAATCTTCTATTGCGACCTATCAGTTTAGTACACTTATATTCTTATTTCAGAACTACCCACACTCGTAACTCCTCACAAGAATAAAGACCATTCACCAAAAAAGCTTTATGATTCAAAGCTCTTCTCTCTAAGACTTTGCAAGTAAAATGATATAAAAGTGTTAATCTCTCGAAACCACTTTTCTCTCGTTATATAAGCTTCCCCAAAACCCTAGCAAAAATATCTTAAGCTAAATCTTCTTTGTTTAGATTGTGAGAATCTTCTTGGCTTGATCTTCTCTCTCGATTTCAATCTCTTATCCATAATCTTCATCTTCAAGTAAGATCACGTCGGTTTAGATTTTCCCGAGATTCACGTGTCCGTAAATCTTCATCAGTCTCCTATTTCCAACAGCTTCCTGATTCTCTACCAGTGACTTGTTTCATCAGCTTCTTGATTCTTCCGAACTTTCATATTTCCTATGCAAATTGTTTGGTATCAATTGTCTAAGACTCATAACTTGTATCGAGATCAACATGGTTTGTCTTGGTGAGCCAAAGATTAATAAGCATGCCTATTAAAAATTCAATTCATTCAAAAGTGAGACTGAATTCGGCAAATGAACACAAGAGAGAATTAAACCTCTTAGCAAATAAGTCTTCTTCTCAAAAGAAGCTTTGTGTGAATTCAATTTTCACAACACGTCTTTAGAAAAACAAAGTGTATTTCTGCTGATGTAATAACTTGTATTTCAAAATTATGTAAATAAGATTTCTTAGTATGATTTGTACCATTGTTTAATAAATGCATATTTTGTTGGAAAAAGTTATATGTAAACTTGAAAACATTCTTGGAACGGGTGAATATCATAAAACTAAAACATGATTTTAGATGTTGCGGAAAGAAAATATTAAAAGACACTAAATACAAAGTTATAAGAAACCATTGATCGTTTTAACTTCAAACGAAACATACAAATTTACGATTCCAAAATTTTAAATTTATAAATATATTTACTTTTAAAAATATTTATGTATATCATTTTAAATTGTAATTATAAAGATTTTATGATCAATCCTTATTGTCCTTACAAATCCGTTCAATTATCTATGAAAAGTGTTGTCTTTATAAAAAAGTTCATAGCTTCGGTTTATACCGGTCCCTGGCGGCTCACACAATGCCGAGACCAGTTTCGTCTTGTCTTGCTTTCCTTGTCATATTTGGTGTGGTGTGGTGTGGTGTAGGTGGTTGCGAGTTCGTCTTGGTTCAAGCGCGATTGGAAAACAAATCCGGTGCTGCTTAAGGACCCAATGAGGTTCGTCGCCGGTCGTTCATGTCAATGGTTTACGAAGGGGCTTCTCGACGGTAACGATGACCTCTCGGAGCTCTATGTATTCTTCTAATTTTTTCTTCTTTAAGGCTTGCTCAGCCGTTCTTCAAGATCATTCCAGTCGTACCTTTGTGGAAGCTTCACTTGATCTTCCTCGCTCTTATCTCTTAGGCTAAGTCTAGAATCCTGGTTTTGAGGCATGAGTGTTCTGATGATTTTTTTACTTGCTCCTTATGCTCTCTTTGATTTCGGCTTGGTCTCAAGGTAATTTTGCTATGATTCCTTGATTTTAGCTCGTTTTCTGTCTGCCTTGTACCGATTTTTAGTTTATGTTTCTATTATTTTGTTGTTGTGTTGCTGGTTTTAGTCTTTGTTTGCTCCTTAATCGGACTTTCGGCTTTTTTGGCCTTTTCCGAATCTTTCTTTCAACCGCTTGTGAACCAAATAGGTAGATGTTTCAGCTTCTTTTATTAGAATTGTTGGTCAAATTTAGATCGAGATCTGACATGTTCTTGCCTTCTTCTTCCCGGCCTTGAGTCGTTCATTACCGACGATACGTGCATCGACATCTTCAACGGTTTTCAATCTTCATTAGAAGTCTCGTTCTGCCGTCTTAACGAAGTGCAAAGTTTTTTTTTTTAGAAGTCTACCGAATCAAAAAGAGAACATGTAACAGTCTCTTCATCGAGTGTTTTGTTGTCTCGTCTCGGCGAATCTTCTTTAACATTCGTCGTCTGGCCATAAAAAACCGAAGTCTTGTTTAGAGTAAAGTTAGATCTTTTGTCAGTTTAGATTTGTTTATGTCAGTTTTAATTTGGTTTATTTTAGCTTTTTGATTCTCACTCTTTTTATATAAGAGTATGATTTTCGATGTGTTAGACTATAATTCTTGAGTTTTTGGATTTATTCAACCAAAATCTATACACTTTGTAACTCTTTAGATTTTTTTATATTTCAATAGATGATAAAAAAATAAACAAATCCTCATTATCCTTACAATAATTTCGGGCAGAAAATAAACGTAACAGAATTTATTAATCTCTAATTAATACTAGTAGTCAAGAAGAACAAAATTAAAAAAAAAGAAAAGAAAATAAATTAGGCGAAAAAGCAATGTTACAGAAAAAGACAAGCGTGAACAAGAAAAGACGGTTGCTCTCGTAGCTTTTAAGCTACAATACGCGCCGCCTCTTAAGACGGACCAATTGTACACACGCTAACTCAAAACGTGTCACGTATCATAAAGTGCGTGAGAATCACTCTCTCTTATAGAGACTGTGGCTCGAAAGCTGTCACAATAAATAAGAAACGAATTTGCCAGCAAAGGACGGACCATAATTAAATAAAATAATAAAAAAAAGGAAGAAGAAGAAGAAGAGGAAAATCGGAGAGTGGGAAAGTAATTGGGAAGCGACGACTGATTCTTTTTTCTCCCTCATCGTCCAACTTCAAATTTGATGTGAAGTTAGCTATTTTGGTGTATTTTGATTTCTCGATCGGAGATTTGTAGTTGAAGGCAATGATTTTGTGTTTCTTTCATGTCTTCATGCTCATTTCCACTGATTTTTGAGGCTTATAAAGCTTTAGGTAACTTCGATTTCTTGTTCTAGCTTAATCTCATCATGAAATCATCGGATCTATATCTACTTTTTGGGTTTGTGGTATGGACGAGTATTTATGTACCAATGATCTGATTTCAATTTGATTTACGAAATTGTTCTTTCTTTTAGTGTACTTTATGTTCTAATTTAGGGTTTATATGGTACAGGTTTAATGATTAGTTTGATCTGTGCCTTACATGAATACACACAGGCTAGCTCTCTGTTTTTAGTTACCAATATAGAAATTCTAAGTTGTGTTTCTTTTTTGCTTTAGGTGCATGTTGAAGTGATTGAAACAGAGAGATCTACAGGTCACTTGAGGTTTGATCAACATCATAACACGTGCCAGTAGAAAAGAAAGGATGCTTGAGGGACCAAAGTTTGATATACTAGGTGTTGGTAATCACAACAATGACAACAACTATTATGCCTTTACACAAGACTTTTATAAAAAGCTCGGTGAAGAAGGTACAAACATGTCTATTGACAGTATGCAGACAAGTAATGCTGGTGGGTCTTTGTCAATGTCTGTTGATAATAGTAGTGTTGGCTCTAGTGATGCTCTGATTGGTCATCCCGGTTTAAAGCCTATGCGACATCCCTATTCTCTATCCGTTGGGCAAAGCGTGTTTCGCCCAGGAAAAGTTACTCATGCACTTAATGATGATGCCTTAGCTCAAGCATTGATGGATAATAGGTATCCAACTGTGGGACTGGCAAACTATGAAGAGTGGACAATAGATCTGAGGAAACTTCACATGGGTCCTGCTTTTGCTCAAGGTGCTTTTGGAAAGTTATATAGAGGCACTTACAATGGAGA
>OVBE01008963.1:0-16557 GCA_900406425.1 Iberis pinnata | reverse complement strand
ATATATATTTGGTATGTAAAAAGGGTTTAAGTGGGAAGTAGCCGAGCTTTGAGTGGGCACTTTCATAAATTTTACTATATTCCCACTTAAGAATATGTTTTTTTGGTTAAATAAAAAGATATCTTTGGAATCACTAATGTAGTGGGACACTTATTAGAAGCATTATTGGTATCTTTGATTCAATATATGATAATGAAGTGAAGAACGGAAGAAGCTGCAATTTGATGACTAATGGGCTTTAGATGTGGACTGATTGTGTAGCCTTTTATATTTCTCCAATTACAAAGCCTTTAAAGCAAAGAAATATTCATCAAAAATCAAAACGTACGATTAAAAATGAATGGCAAGCGGATAGATATTTTCACCTGTTTTGTCTTATAGGTTCCAATAATTGCCCTTTTTAGAGAGAGAGAGAGAGAGAGAGAGAGAGAGAGAGAGAGAGAGAGAGAAATGGGGAGGAATGGTTCTTCAGGTTTGGGACATGTGGTCATGCTGCTTCTTCTTCTTCTTAGCATCCTCTTTTACCATACCGAATCTGCTTTGCTTTCTTCGGTTCATGACCAAGTCCTAATGATAGGTTAGTGTTTTTTTTTATTTCACACATGCACATACATATATGTATATATATATACATGGTTAAGATCAGTGCCGGCTCAACTATTTTTGAGACCCAAGGCAAGATCATAGAGATAGGCCCTATAATAATGATTTTGAAAGAAAACAAAAAATCGAGGTTTCAAAGCTTTTTTTGTCTGGCCAAAACGTTACGAAGCAATTCACAGCATAATTATTTAGATATAGAAATTCCATAGCATAATTATTTAGATATAAAAATTTCTGTAAGAAAAAATTCATTATAATAGTGCTCAGTATAAGAAAGAAGAACTGATGGCAAAGAGATTTTAATACTGCGAAAAATAATTTGATACATATATACACGAATTCTTTTGTTTTATTCAGTGTCTTTCTTTTTTTTTCCCCAACTTTATTTAGCATCTTTCAGAAAGTAACTTCTACATATATTATCAAAAATAATAAAAGATATTTAATGTGACAAAAGTTGTTATGAAATATACCTGTCTCCAGGGGCGGATCGGATCTAGAAGAATAATTAGTGTGGGGCAAAAACAAAATTTATGTTTATGTACACACAAAAAATAACATAGGTGAGAATTGAACCCTCCACCTTTAGGAAAATAGAATTCACCTTAACCAACAAAGCTAACAACTCAATTTAGTATGTGGCACATGCCCCATACTTTATACATGTAGATCTGCCCCTGTCTGTCTCCATATGGTTCTTTAAATAAAATTTTCTAAATATGTTATAACGTTGTACAAAATATGAAACAGAAAAGCTAACTAGAAAACGTAAGAACATATATTCATCAAATTAGTTGATAAAAACAAAATTATGAAGGAGGCAAGTTTTTATAATAATTTTAGACTATATATTAGAGTTAGGAGAATAAGAATAACTAACTTTTGTTCCAAAAGGAACAATTGCACTATAATATAGGCGAAAAGTAAGGAAGTAACACCTATTTCTAACTTTGAACTCACTCTCCAACAATAATATATCATATATGCGTATCTACCCAACAACAATAAGGAGTCCACCTACATTCTATAGGTTTACGTTACAGATTTGTCAATATAATTACTTCGGTAGTCTGATTATTATGTTTCAGTATTTAGACTATTTTTTAATTTGTAGTCTATTTTTTTCTTATAGATTTATGGTTTATATTTTTCGGATTTGGAATTTAAGATTTATATTTTGGGATTTAAGGCTTATATTTTGGAGTTTAGGGTTCATATTATGAGTTTATAATTTATATTTGGGATTTATGGTTTATATTATGGGTTTATGATTTATATTTGGAGTTTAGGTTTATATTTTTGGTTTATGATTTATATTTTGGTTTAGATTTATATCTGGGTTAGTATTTATATTTATGTTTAAGGTTTATATTTTACATTTGGTGTTTATATTTTACTAATCACTATTCACTATTTAAAAAAATATAAGTCCATTTTTTTGAAAAATAATAAGATGTAGAAAAAGTATATGTTTTATTGGCAATATTGTGTAATTTTTTTTTTTTTGAATTTTAAATATTTTAATTTGCAAAAATAGAATAGAAGAGGAATTTACAAAAATTTTAAGAAAAATTATTAAAAATAAGAAAGAAAGGGTACAACCGAGATAAAAACATGCAAATTTTTTCCAAGGACTAATATTATTGTCCATTAGTTATTTTCCTAATTACGGGGCTACTCATTGTTTTGTGGCAAATTAACCCGTTCCAAAACTATAGGGTAGTGAACTTCTTATATTTTTATAACAAATTCAAAATTTTTATAAAAGTCAAATTTAAACAATGCATACATTTCATATGCGTGAATAGGGGTGGGCGTTCGGGGTGGGCGTTTGGTTTTTGGTTCGGGTCCGGTTCGGATAATTCGGATTTCGGATAATTAGGTTAGGAACATATAGGAACCGTTTGGGTTATTTAAAAATTCGGTTCGGATCCATTCGGTTTCGGATCAGTTTTTTTCATTTTCATTAGGATCCGAAATGGAACCGAAACTCCAAAATATCCATAAAAATCCAAATTATCCAAACAACTTAGCTAAAATGCAAGTTAATTGAATCAAAAATCCAAAATATCGGACAAATCAACTAAATATTTTAGTTACCTTACTTTAAACCTATTTTTTCTACCAAAAATCATAACTATTCAATCACAATTACATATATAGTCATATATATATATATATACGAATTTTTTGGTTATACTTTCGGGTTTCGGTTCGGTCCGGGTTCGGATTCGGTTTTTCGTATTGAGATATATAGGAACCATTCGGATTATTTGGAAAAAAATTCGGTTTCGGTTTCGGATTTTTCGGTTTGGTTTTGGTTCGGATTTCAGATTATATGCCCAACCCTATGCGTGAATGTAATTTAAGTAGAGCCTACTGTCATTGTGCGCGCACAATAACTTTTACTTTATATATATATATATATATATATATATGATTGTTTTGTGAGAGTTGTAACATAATTCATCATAACATATGCTCTCTTTGATAATACTTTCTCTCTAGTTTCTTTTGTCTTATTTATGAGATCCAAGTATTCAAAGGTATAACTGTTTAGTTATTTTTTTATATTTGAATTTTATGATAATTATTAAGGTCATCTCATGTATATTATAACACGTTATCAGCACTATTACTCTACAAAAATATTTTTTTTATTATATATTCTAGTAGCACGCGGTATCACATATATAAAATTATTTTTTGAGAATTCTAATCATGTCATTACTTAATCATATTCTACTCAACCGGTTGTTTTCTCGTTAGTTTTTATTTATTATACGTTATAATTATTATATTATATATATATATGACTTAGCCACCGAATTTTATCTTTTAAATATATTATATTTATATTTAGTGGTTGACCGAATCACCACCAGGATGATATTATTAATATTGCAGTTATTGTTTAATAAAATTATGTCACATGTTTATAAACATTTAATCTGCAAAAGCTTGTAAATATTTCTGATTGTAAATTCAAATATATCGGATTAAAGTTCTACATCATCTACTTCGACTAATGAGCAGAAAGACAATTTTTCAAAAATTTATACATTTTCCAACAGTTATGAATATTTTTTTTCATTCTATAAATGCACTTTCATTTTAATCATCTATTTCATCAAAAAATTTCTAAAGTCTTTTTACAACCAATTTTTTCGGTTTCTACTTTGTAAGAAAAATGTATCCCATCTTTTTAATAATTTTCGCGGTCGTAATTTTTTCCTGTTTTTATGGTATATTCATTGGAGATCTTACTCCTATAAAATTTATTGGTAATTTCTGTTTAATATTCTACGTATTAGTTCTGCTTGTAGTTTCGTGGCTAATTAATTCATGTACACAGTTCTTTTCAATTCTAATAAAGTTTATATTATTTTGGTTTAGAAAAAACAGACAACAAACATTGAATGATAAAGTTCCCCGTCTTGAAAACATAAAATTAAATGGTATGTGTAAAAACTTTAAAATAAAAATATTTTGAAACATAGGAAACAATAGTTATAAATCGGGAAAAAACCCGAAAAATACTCTAACTGTATAATATTTGTCACTTTAATACACAAACTTTTTCGGTTGTCATTTTAATACATCAATTTTTCGTGGTTGTCATTTTAATACACAAATTTATTATAATTACTATTTAAATAATTGAAATTTTTGAAATTAAAATTTCACTTAACGGAACCCTAACGTCTGTTAACCATAATTACACAGTTTTTCTGATTTCCTAAATAATACATGAACTATTAATATTTTCCAGTTTAATACATGAACTAACAAATTTGTATAATTTGATATATGTGTTTTAAAATACATATTCATGTTCATAGAATTATTAAAACAAAATTTAAACTTTTAAAATAATTATTGTTACATGCATTTATATTATGTTGATGGAAAGAGATTAAAATAAATAAATAAATTTCAATAATACCACTTTTACCATCACTCATTTACCGTTTTGTAATTCAACATCAAATTTTTGAAATAGAGAAAAAACATTTGTTTGAACACATATTTCTCGTTAATTTTTTATTGTTTTTGTTTGACTCACACAAAAAATATTATTTTGATTGTCATAAAGTCTTTCGCGAGTAAACTAAACAAAAAGTTTCAAAAACTAATAAGAAAGTGTGTTCAAATAATTATGGTAGTTTCATAAGCGGTTAAGAAGTTCATACAAAAAATTAATATAAAAAAGTAGCAATACTAAAAAAAGTTAATTATTTTTCAATAATAATAGTAATTATTTTACATAAATGTCTTCTAGAAATTTTATTACATGAAAATAAAGTTTTTTTAAAAGAAATATCAAATTATACAAATTCGTTAGTTCATGTATTAAATTGGAAAACTTTAATAGTTCGTATATTATTCGGGAAATTAGTAAAGTTTGGTAAATATGGTTAACGACTGTTAGCTTCCATTATGTAAAATTGCGATTTTGAAAAGTTCATGTATTAAAATGGCAACCACAAAAAATTGATGTATTAAAATGACAACCGAAAAAGTTTATGTATTAAAATGACAAATATTATAAAGTTGGAGTATATTTCGGGTTTTTTTCCGTTATAAATCTATTATGTTTGTCTGTGAATTTATCTATTGGGTTTTGTATGGTGAGGCTTATCTGTTTGTAACCGCTTAATATTTGAGTAGAACAAATATATTATACATATCAAAAAGACAAAAACAATAAAAGTTATGTACTTTACCATTCCCAAATGGTTTTTAATCCTTCTACACTTGTACGATTTGGATAGATACTTAAAATAAAGAGAACCACCCCATACAATTACAAATATGTTTTCAACCACGTTCAGTTTGATTTATATTGGTTTTATTCGAAGTCCTTGCCAATCAATTTTGACAAGACTAAATTGGACTTTACCTCATATAAAAAGAGATGACTATATCGTATTTATTAATCAACATTCCGCTTATAAAACATATGGTGTATTATATGCAAACATAAGTATTTGTAAAAAAAAAATGAAGGGAGGAGAATGATGACGCATTACAAGCCCAATGGAGACATAGACACACCACCATCGAGAAGTAGACGAGGAGGTGGTGGTCGCGGTACAGTACTCATATTTAATTTTAAATTTCAAATTAATTTTAAGCTAATCACTTCTTAGTGCATAAATATTGTTTTACAGGGAGGAGGTTGATGACTATGTATAAGCCAAATGGAGACATATACACAAGACCTTCAAGCAGTGGACATGGTGGTGGTCACATTCATCAACATTCCTTTCCTTAGTTTTTGGGTCAATATACAAACTTAAAACTTTACTAATGTGTATGTAATTATGTTGTTTGTAGTTTCTGTTACTCAGTGTAAGAAATATTATAGTCTCAATACATGTTTTAATTTAGACTGTTTTGAAATCTTACAACATAATTACATACACATTACTATGCTATCTAATGAACTTAGTTATGTTCTTATTCTCACTGTTTTGGGTTTGCTGTAATTTCTTCAGAGTTTGAGACTAGCTTTTTGTTATAACTTAGTGACGTACATCAAATATTTTTTTCACAACTAGAAAGCTCAAAGGATACAATACCTCTGAACTTAAACTACTAGCATAATGCACAGTTAATTTTTGTATCTTGTGTTTGTTCCTTCGCTTACGTAGCTGCAGGCATGAGAACCAAATTAGTCAAACGACAATTGATGCAATGCTTTTGTTGACTGTGGTGAAACGCAAGGGCCATTAGTTCTGGTGATACTAATCAATCGGCCTAAATTCGTGGCGTATATAAAGACATCAACTTTTCGTATCATGTTCTCCTTTTTTACTTTTTCTGTCTTTCTGGTCGTCCATTTCTTGTTATCTTTTTTTTGCTATCTTTTTTATTTGGAAAAATCATTTTGTTTCTAGAAAAATAGGGTGAACATCTCTGAGCCCCCCCCCTATTATATTCGTACAAACTCATTCCCCCCGTACTAGTCGACTAATGAAAGTTGCACCCAAACTATATTAAACTAATCAACAGTTTATCCAAACAATTCGTGACACTTCAGATACCCCTAAAAAATTAATTAAACTAATTGTGCAATTTAAGATTAATATGGCGATTAGAAATTGCGATGGGACACTAAACCATTCCTAATTACCATTATCGAGCCTACTTATTTAACCAAAATTAAAGTTGTTACTTAGTTAAAATAAATCGATTTCAAATTTGGGGAAGAACATAAGAACTAGAGTTTTTCGAAATCAATTCAGAAATCGAGTTGGGGCAGAACAGAAAAACTAGGGCGAAATCGAACTCATATTCACCATGTCAAACTCTTCCTCTAGCTCGAGTCGTCAAAGTCTGCGAAGGAGAGTTGTCGGAGTTCCTAGCAGGTGTTGGTGTGGTGAGAAATTGGTGACTTTTGTGTCTAAGACTGAAGAAAATCCGTATCGTCGGTTCTATAGATGCGAATTAGGTTTACAGGTTTGAATTACTGAATAATCTCTTAATTTCTTTTAATTCAGTTCGTATGTGAATAATCTCTTAATAACACTGTCAAATTTGAATTTGTGAAGAGGAAATCTGAAGAGCATTTATTCAAATGGATGGATGAATCATTGGTTGAAGAGCTTGGATTGTTTGATGAAAAATGTAGGAAATTAGTAGAAGATGTTCAAGACTTGAAGAATAAGATAAGGGAGGAGTTCAATAAACTTGAAAATGTGGTGATGAAAAAGATTGAAGATGATTTGGTTGAGAAGATGAAGGTAATTGATGCATTGCACAATGCATCTGGTTCAAAGAAACTGAAACTGATTGGAGTCTGCATACTCCTTGTTGGTATAATGGCAATGACATTTAGGGAGTGCTTTAGGTCTTAGTGCATTGGCAATGGCAATAAACTTTTTTTTTTGTTTGAAACGGTTGTTGGCACATGTATTGATATTGGCAATAGAGCACTTGTTTATTTTTACTATTGTTGGAACTTGTATTGGTTTTTGTACAACTTTTGAAGTCTTTTTTTAGTCACTTTTTCCTTGTTCAATGACTTTATATGTTTAACTATTGTTTGTGTTAATGACATTGGCAATAGAGATTGTGTTTGTTTTATGTTACCAAAGTTTTGAAAACACGAAGAAACCAAAAATAAACAACAATTCAAAAGCATTAACCATTAAGCATTCACAATAAACTTAGCCGAAACAAACTTAGCATTCACCAAAATAAAGCATTCACTTAAAAGACCTACCATTCACTTCAAAAATAGAACATTCCCATTTCCTAACATTCACATCAAAAACCTACAAACTTAATTAACCATCCGACATAAATAAAAAGCACCCTAAACCATTAGATCCTGCTTGTTTGGGTTGGTTGAGAAAGGTTGACAGCACCATGAGCAACTGCTTGGGCTTGACTTGAGCTTGTAGAACCAACTGCTTCAGATGTTGTAGTCTTCTGCTTCTTCCTTGGGTATTTATGACAGCCAGCTGCATTGTGTGTAGAATCACCACAACTCCTGCAATGCATTTGATAGATCTAGAATTTAAATCCTAAAACAAATACTGCAGAGAACAGTTCAATGTAGCAAAGTATAGGTATCGAATCCACAGAGACCAGAAGTACACGATTCAGTTTTAGTTCAAATCAAGGTAAAGCAGAAATAATAAGGTTTTTTTGTAAACGAATCAAAACGATAAATAGAAAACGGTTTAAAACTATGAAAGAAAAGCGGCCGGCATCAGGGAAACCACGGTAATCATGATTGAAAGTCAATTTATCATTCATGGATTTTCTTTGAAAATAGTTCTCAACATAAAAGACAATAATGGAATAATATCCTCTCAGAGTACTAAACTCTGTGCTCAAATTATCAGAGTCAAAGTCTCGCCGTCTTTTAAACAATAGAGCATACAATACAGCTCAGATTCAATTGTTCATAAGCAATCAAGACAATACTCTCGCAAGCAAGATCACTTATTCATCTAGACTAGATCCAACTTCTAAACCAAATCTCTTTGAGTTTATCAGTCTAATATCAATGAACTAGTTAGCTACTCTAATTCATGCATTAATAATAAGTCTAGACTAAGAACCTAACAATTATTATCCCCTTATGAAAAATCTAACAATCAAACCCTGAATTCCCTAGGAAGCCCTAAAACCTAACTAGTGAACTACTCAGACATTGTAAAGGATGAACAACACAATATCAAAGAAGAACACATGATAAAAACAATAGAGATATTATAATAAGGTTCATAAATCTTCTCCAAATACAGGTTGAATCTCCTCTCCCTCAGTAATTCTCTCAGAAAATAAAATAAAGCTTAGTTCTACAGACCTAAAACACAATGTATTTATAGGCTAAAAAAGTGAAATAATAAATATGGAAAATTTGGATAGGCTTGAGGACTTGATTGCAAAATTTGGAAAACTTCAATTGTTCTTCGGGAGATGTGCCCGATCGAGCATAGTGTTTCCCGATCGGCAATTCACATTGTTGCACGACTCTAACTTCTTTGCTCGATTGATCTTTAACTTCGTAAATTTCCAGGAACTTCTGCCCGATCGGGCATCACAGATGCCTGATCGTGCACTTCTTCTTCAATCTCTGAAATCTTCTGAAAACTTCTGAAATCTCCTGAAATGCATCGTTTTGCTCCGACTCGACCCGAACACCTAGAATCTTGAAATTTTACCAAATATGCAATAAAAACACTCGGAATAATGCAGATTAGCAAACATAAATTCTCACTATTATGCATTAAAACCGAGTAATATCAATTCCCCCAGACTTAGATCTTTGTTTTTCCTCAAGTAAACCAAGATTCAATCTGGAGAAGAGGTTTGAAATGGACCACACAGAAATTCACAAAATCTCAAAAACCATAAGTACAGTTTCAAATCCAAAAGACACCAATCTCAAGCAACTAATTTGACTTAATTGTTTACCACCACTAAACTAACAACATGTTTCCTACTCTAAATCCCAAATCAATCAAGTATCAAATCATATCAACCAGCTCTTTAAATTCAATTAAGTTCAGATTCATGCATTCTCATCTATGGTATAACAAACAATTTACTCAAGTACCTCTTCTATCGAAATGCGCATACCAAACACAGCATCAACTGATTTCCGGTCTTG
This sequence comes from Iberis pinnata, assembly GCA_900406425.1. Lineage (NCBI taxonomy): Eukaryota > Viridiplantae > Streptophyta > Magnoliopsida > Brassicales > Brassicaceae > Iberis > Iberis pinnata. The sequence goes on along the minus strand of OVBE01008963.1, from coordinate 6,821 downwards.
ATCATTTTCCCCCTTTCTCACTTCTTTTTCTTTTTCTAAAGATTCGCATTTTTCTGCGTTTTTCTTTTCTTTCTTTTTTATATTCTTTTCATGTTCGCACTTTTCTGCTTTTTCGTGATTTTAACTGCTTTTCAGCAGCCCGTCAATGATTACAGACTCCTAGGTCACGCTTTCAACACTTTTTCTACCGGTTTTTATATTTTCTGAAGGGAGAGAGAGAAAGGACTCGGACCGTACTGAAAGAACTTGTCGGCTTTACATAACACTGAAGAGAAAGGTACCTAATTCTCAGAGTATATAAACACCATAAGCAAGAATAGTTCAGATTTAAATTAAGTTAAAACATGGCAGAGCTAGCATTAATTCATTAATAACTCAAAAGACCAGAAATTTCAGAAACAAATCAATTAGTAATGGGGTTCCAATCCTAATCTCAGCAAATCATCTAAGTCAATAATCTAGAGAAAGTGAAAACCATACCCTCACTTGGCTATTATTATCATTGATTTTGATCATGGTTCCTTCGACTCAATAGACTCAAAACTTTTGAAAATTTTCACCAAAAAAGACAAAACATCAAAACATAGTTAGTATCATTACACCCTCCCCCCAGACTTACTTCACACCATCCCGGTGTGAAAATAAATCCAAAAAGGTATAGAAGTAACCAGAATCAATAGTATAATCTGTAATGGATGAAAATAGATAATAGATACTATATGAGTTCAAGGGAAAGAGATGTACTAAAGGTGAATTGCTCCCAAATCTGTTATGAACTCATTTGCCTCCTTTGCAATGCCTGCAAAAAGAACAAACACTCAAGAGTTGTGTGAGTAATGAATGAACAGCGATTTGAGCAATGATAGCTTAAAAGCTAACAAGAATCAGCTGTAAGAGAAACCATTAAATGCATTATGATCGAGCAATACTAACAAAAAATTAGCAAGAATCATATAGGAGATGCATCATTCAAAGCAGATAACAACAATCATTCCAGTATTACACAATCAGTTGGTAAGTAATAAGCAATAATTAAGCAGTACTAATTAGAATTAGCACGAATCAAGAATTAATTAATGAGAAAAACCAATCAATCATGAATCTAAAATCAATTCAAGTCAAAACACAAGAATGATGGTGAATGTTGAGCAATGATCTAAGCAATACTAATCATAATTAGCGAGAATCAAGAGAGAAACCATTCTAACAACCAAAAATTCAAGTGAAAAAAGTAATGATAATAGAAGAAATAACCTGGAATTTCATGAAGAAACTTTCACCAGTAATAACCTGAAACACTTTAAACTCAAAACTAAAAATAAGTAAGTTAGGACTGACTCAAAATAGAAATCAAGCTAATTTAGACTCTAGATATAGTAGGTTGCCTCCCACTCAGCGCTTTGCTTAACGTCACTTAGCTTGACGATACTTACCTCTAAGTAGGAATGGAATCAACATCCACCAATGTTCCATAACAAGCTCCAAATCCAGACATCTTCAGCTTCAGAACCTTACACATGACACCTTTTATAGCATCAATCCCTTTCTCTTTGAACTCTAGGATGAGTAAAACTCTAAACTTCGAGAATGGCTTTGAGAACCCTTTGCTTTTCAATTTATACTCAATTGTATCCCCAACTATTGCTTGAGGGATCAAAGCTACTTGAGACTCGTTCTTTACCTACTTTGGCTTCACTTTCACCTTCTCTTTAAACTTGGGATTTTCACTCCTTGTTGAGATTGGGGGTTCTTTGTGTAAGATTTCAGTAACTACACACTTAGGATCCGGTTCAGTATGAACTTCATTCTTCATATCTACCTCTTTTACCACAGTTAGCCTGAAGATCCCTCTTGAAGGAATCGCTGGATAGAAAACCCGCCTCTTGATGTTTTTCAGAGATATGCGTCGATTGGGTAAATCAACAACAGCTCCTACGGTTGCAAGGAAGGGTCTTCCAAGAATCAATGGTTCATGTGGATGCTCATTCATCTCCAAGATGTGGAAATCAACAGGAACACGACAATTTCCAACTTGTACCAATAGATCTGAGATAAAACCACTAGAAGAGACAGTAGAATCATTAGCAAGCTTGAAAATCATGTGAGATGGTTTGATACCTGATAATCCCAATCGTTCTACAACAGTCATTGACATCACACTCACATTAGCACCAGTATCACAGAGAGCATATGTGAAATTTATCCCATTTATCGAACAAGGAACTAAGAATTCCCCTGGGTCTTGTATCTTATAAAGCTTCCTAAGTGGATTTGGTGGCTTCCCAATCATCTTATCAACTTTAAACTTTGATATAGGTCATGTAGGTTGCACCAGATAAGGACTTTCGGGCTTATAGGTGATTTCAGGAATTTTCGGTTCCAGGAAGTTCTGCTCAATCGGGCAAGTGATGCCCGATCGGGCATAACTCTCTATTTTTGGTCCGACGAAACTGCCTGATTAGGCACAAGATGTGCTCGATCGAGCATATATCCTTGGAAATTTTGGATCACTTTGCACGATCGGTCTAGCAGTGGCAGATCGATATGTTGTGCCAGATATGATTTGCTCGATTGGGCAAGGGCTGCTCGCTCGAGCAAAGGCTGCTCGCTCGGGCAAGGGCTGCTCGCTCGGGAAAGGGCTACTCGATCGGGCATATTCTCCTGTATCTTTTTCCAACTTCTCAAAATATGAATCTTTTCCCAAATCACTAGCTTTTTCTTTTAAATTCTCAATCAAGGTCTTTCAATACCCCTTTGAATTCTCCTCAGCTTTCCCAAGAAAGACACCAGCTTGTATTTTCACAACTGCAGAAGTTTGAGAAACTTGCACATCTAAATGCTTCACATGAGTTGATAGTGCTTCAAAATTTTGATTCATTTCTTTCACTTCTCCTTGGATAAATGTTTGGAACTGTTGTTGTCCTTCCAGTAATTTCTTAAACATCATCTCAACTGAATTACTTGGTGGAGGTTGAGCTTGTTGAAATACAGGCTGAGAGGTTTGCTGAAAACTGCCTGAATTAGAATTCTGCACAAATGGTTTCTGTTGATGTGGATAATGTTGATCTTGGGGGTTCTCAACATTGGTATTTCTCCAAGATAAATTGGGATGAGTCTTGCTAAAACCTTGATTACACCCTTGATTGTACACCTTTTGACCTTGAGCATTGATGTAACTCACTTCCTTTTCAACTCCACCAGTATTCTGTTCTTGAACTGCAAAGCAATCAACTTCAAAATCTTCTACAGCACTAACTTGTTTCTGATTTTGACCTTTTAGAAGCTGAGTGATTAGTCTTTTCATCTTTGAGAATTCTCCTTTCAATTCTGAAAGTTCTGAGTTAGCAACCAATGTTGATATCTTTGTTCTGCGATCAAACTTAGGGCAATGATTGCTATTACTAGCTGCCATATTCTCTATTAAACGATAAGCATCAGGAACTGGTTTCTGCATAAAGTCTCAATCGTTTGATGTATCTAAGGACAACTGATACTTCTGTTCAATTCCTCTATAAAAGGTATTGAGGAGACTTACATATGAGAAACCGTGGTGTGGACAATCACGAAGCAACTCTTTGAATCGTTCCCAAGATTCATAGAATGATTCGACAGAAGTTTGTGCAAAGGCAGTGATCTGTTCCTCAAGGTGTTAGTCCTGGTGGTAGTGAAGAACTTATTTATGAACCTGGCTTTACAATCATCCCAGGTTACTATGGATCCAGCAGGTAGAGACTTCAACTAGCGAAGTGCTCGTTCAGCTAAAGAGTGACGGAACAGACTGCAATGCATGAAATCGCTGGTCACTCCATTGAGTTTAATGGTGATGCAGATATCCTCAAAAACGTCAATATGATCCATTGGGTGCTCACTTGGTAGACCACTGAATTGGTGGTTACGGATCATCTGAACTAGCTGGATAGGGAATTGGTATTCCCTTCGCTGAGGTTGAGGGGGCTGGATGGGATTCCTATTAGCATAGTATGCTTGAGGAATGTTGTATTAACCAACTAAAGGTGGGTTATGAGCACTGAGCATATGAACTCTCTCCGGATCTCCATACAAGACAAAGTTCCTTACATCTATGTTCTGAGAGTTCTGAGGATTGGGGTTTCCTGGTGGAGCTTGGTTGTTATTAGCTCTTTGTTGGCATGGTGGCTGCCATTACCATCACCTTGCACTTGGTTAATGAGTTGATTGAGTCTAAGAGAAGGTTGAGGGTTTTAACCTTAGGGATCGATCGCAATGACTTGATCAACGTTCCCAGCCATTGAGTTGGATGACCTTGCATCTTTCTTTGCCTTCCGGTTTGAGCGTTCTATCCTAGCAAGGTCCAAGTTACTGAGGCTTAGCAATTCAGAAGATTTGTCAGATCTTCTGATCATACACTTGTAAAACACACAACAAGCAGAAAAGAACGAGATGAGTACTGAAAAATAAAACTTTAGAATATATTCTAATAAGAAACTTAAAAAGGCATTATTGGTCCCCGAAAACGGCGCCAAAATTCTGATGAGTCTAGAATTTAAATCCTAAAAAAATACTGCAGAGAACAGTTCAATGTAGCAAAGTATAGGTATCGAATCTACATAGACCAGAAGTACAAATTTCAGTTTCAGTTCAAATCAAGCTAAAGCATAAATAATAAGGTTGTTTGTAAACGAATCAAAACGATAAATAGAAAATGGTTTAAAACTATGAAAGAAAAGCGTCAGTCATCAGGGAAACCACATGTAATCAGGATTAAAAGTCAATTTATCATTCGGGAATTTTCTTTGAAAATAGTTCTCAACATGAAAGACAATAATAGAATAATATCCTCTCTGAGTACTAAACCGTATGCTCAAATTATCAGAGTCAAAGTCTCGCAAGCAATCAAGACAATACTCTCGCAAGCAAGATCACTTATTCATCTAGACTAGATCCAACTTCTACACCAAATCTCTTTGAGTTTATCAGTCTAATATCAATGAACTAGTTAGCTACTCTAATTCATGCATTAATAATAAGTCTAGACTAAGAACCTAACAATTATTATCCCCTTATGACAAATCTAACAATCAAACCCTGAATTTCCTAGGAAACCCTAAAACCTAACTAGTGAACTACTCACACATTGTAAAGGATGAACAACACAATATCAAAAAAGAACCCATGATAAAAACAATAGAGATATTATAAAAAGGTTCAGAAATCTTCTCCAAATACAGGTTGAATCTCTTCTTCCTCAGTAATTCTCTCAGAAAATAAAATAAAAGCTTAGTTCTACAGACCTAAAACACAATGTATTTATAGGCTAAAAAAGTAAAATAATAAATATGGAAAACTTGGATAGGCTTGAGGACTTGATTGCAAAATTTGGAAAACTTCAATTCTTCTTCGGGAGATGTGCCCAATCGAGCATAGCGTTGCCCGATCGGACAGTTCACATCGTTGCACGACTCTAACTTCTTTGCTCGATCGATCTTTAACTTCGTAATTTTCCAGAAACTTCTGCCCGATCGGCATCACACATGCCCGATCGTGCACTTCTTCTTCAATCTCTGAAATCTTCTGAAACTTCTGAAATCTCTTGAAATGCATCGTTTTTCTTCGACTCGACCCGGACACCTAGAATCTTGAAATTCTACCAAATATGCAATGAAAACACTCGGAATAATGTAGAATAGCAAACATTAATGCACACTATTATGCATTAAAACCTAGTAATATCAGCATTGCACGTCCTTTTCTACCTAATGAAACTGTCCCTTCAGGTTGTTCCCTTTTCTTCTTAGGAGATTCTGTTTTGCTTTTCTTTCTGTCATATGTAGATTTCTTAGCCTTTCTTCTTCTGCCAGGTATAACAGGTTCAGGAGGAGCTCGCATCAGGGTGTATTGACCATTCATCCAAAATCTAGGACCCCTCATAGGTTTCATTGGAGTTTCATACAGATATCTCCATAGATCTGATGAGAAAGCAGAGCTTGTAAACTTTTCCACTTCTAAACCTTGATCTAAGATTGCTCCATATGCGTGCTCACAAGGTATTCTTGTAATCTGATATTTGCAACATGTGCAGGTCCTCTTTGTTAAATTTACATGAGAGGAATCACCTTTTAAAATTACCTCAAATTGGCCTACAGATGCAGTGAGTGTTGTGCATTTTTCTGCATCATCCTTTATCATAACTAAACAGTCTTTGACATATTTCGTACATAGTCCTTGATGCCTTTGTGATTTCTTGTTCCTCTTTGCAACCATCTACATTGCAAGTCTTCTTATTGTTTCCAACATAGGGTACCAATTCCGTTGCTCTTGCTTTAGTGATTGTTGCGTTAAATGATTCTGTAGGATTGTTGTCTACATCTTCACAGTGACTTTCTTGCCTGAAAAATGCTCTACTCCAAGTCTGTGGATTCTGTTTCATCACATCTTCGTATAAACCCAGGTTATACTCCCTTAATCTCTTCAGTCTTCTTGAAAATTCCTCTTTACAATAACTCCAAGCAATGCCCCAAACCATAGGCTTCAACATGTCTTTACTTCCATGTATTTTCTTCAAATTATCCACAATGTGCTTAACGCAATCTCCTATGCTAAACTTGAGGTAGCTCTGTTTGTAGTGCATTTATGATCTCCTTCAAAAAATTTAAATGATTAGTAACATATCTAAGTTAACAGATTTAAGTGAATATATGAATACCTTTGAGCTGTCAGAAGTAATGACGAATATGCGACAATTTTCAAGTTACAAATCACTCTACAATTGCTTCACGAACCATAACTGTAACACCCCGTTTCCAGTCAACCCTCTTTGACCCAAACCGAGGTTATTACGCCTA
>OVBE01008962.1:0-16558 GCA_900406425.1 Iberis pinnata | reverse complement strand
TATATATATATATATATATCATATACCATTTAAAACGCTAAAACAATGTTTAAATTTTTAGAAAACTAATTTATACCGCTATATAAATTATAACCTTGTGTATAATTAGGTTTAAATATATGTTATATAACATTTTAAAATGTTTAAGTAGATTTGAGGTTTAACCAGTTTTATAACTTGTATAAATAAATTTAATTTTATTATATAACTAAAAAAATATTTTCAAAACTTTTAGCTTATAGGTATATACTCCATCATTTGTTTTTGTCAATGTATAATTTTGTCTATATTTTTGTTCTGTTTAAGATAGTGTAAACATCTTTTGCAAACTAATTTATCAAGTTTGTAAAAGCATTATAAATAGGTTTAATATATATTATATAGCATTTAAAAAGGTTTAATTACGTTTGAAATTTTACAAACTAATTTATACATCTTTATAATCTTGTGTATAAAACAATATAAATATATTTAACTATATATTATATAACATTTAAAACTTTCAAATATGTTTGAAATTTATCCAGTTTTATAACATTGTGTATAAAAAGGTTTAAAAATATATTACATAAAATTTAGAAAGCTAAAACAATGTTTGAATTTTTAGAAAATTAATTTATCCACCATTATAACCTTGTATATAACTAGGTTTAAAAATATATTAGATAACATTTAGAAACGTTTAAATAAGTTTGAAGTTTATCTAGATTAATAACCTTTTGTGTAAATCATATAAATAAGTTTAATTTCATTATATAACAATTAGAAAACTAACAAAATGTTTTTAAAACTTTATCTTGTAGCTATATACTATATCATTTTGTTTTTGTCAATGTGTAACTTTGTCTATATTTTTGTTTTGTTTAAAACAGTGTAAATAATGTTTGCAAGCTAATTTATCATGTTTTATAAAATAGTATATATATATATATATATATATATATATATATATATATAACATTTAGAAAATTTTAAGTAGATTTGAATTTTTAGCATATTAATTTATCAATTTTTATAAGTTTGTGTATAAAACAATATAAATAGGTTTAAATATATATTATATAAAATATTAAAATGTTTAAATAGGTTTGAAGTTTATCTAACTTTATAATATTTTGTATAAAACATAATAAATAGGTTTAAAAAATGTATTATTTAACATTTAGAAATCTAAAATAATGTTTGAATTTTTAGCAAACTAATTTATCCAGATTTTAACTTTGTGTGTAATTAGGTTTAAAAATATATTATATAACATTTAGAAAGATTTAAATAAGTTTGATTTTTATCCAGATTTATGTGTATATAAACTCCTATAAATAAGTTTAATATCATTATATAACATTTAAAAAGCTAACAATATGTTTTCAAAACTTTTATCTTGTAGATATATACTCTATCATTTTGTTTTTGTCAAACTTTGTCTATATTTTTGTTCTTTTTAAAACAATGTAAACAATTATTAATTAATTTATCTGGTTTTATAACATTGTGAAAAAAACATCATGTATAGGTTTAAATATATATTATATAGCATTTTAAAATATTTAAATAGGTTTGAATTTTTAGCATACTAATTTATCCATCTTTATAACCTTGTATATAAAACAATATATATATATATATTATAATATTTTTAAAAATGTTTAAATAGATTTAAAGTTTATCCAGTTTTATAACATTTTGTATAAAACATAATAAATATATTTAAAATATATTATATAGAATTTAGAAACCCAAAACAATATTTGAATTTTTTGCAAACTAATTTATTTAAATTTATAACATTGTGTATAATTAGGTTCAAAATATATTATATAACATTTAGAAAAGTTTAAACAAGTCTGAAGTTTATCGAGATTTATAACCTTGTGTATAAACTCATATAAATAAATTTAATTTCATTATATAACATTTAGAAAGCTAACAAAATGTTTTCGAAACTTTTATATTGTAGGTATATACTCCATCATTTATATTTATAACCTTCTGTATAAACTCGTATAAATATGTTTAATTTTATTATATTAATGTTTCGAAAGCTAGTCAATTTTTTGTGAATTCTATCATTTTCAAATTTTTAACTTACATAATTTTGTACAATGTTTTATATCATTATGTTTAAAACGGTATAAATATGTTTGAAGTTTTAGGAAACTCATTTATCCAGTTTTATAATCTTGTGTATAACTTAGTATAAACATTTTTAAATTTATTAAATAACATTTTCAATTTTTTAACTTATATGTATACTGATATTGTTGGTCAGTGTATACCTCTGTTTATATATTTTAACACAATTTTTTGTAACGTTCTTTTATAAGAATATAAACAGATTTAAAGTTTTGAATACTCATTTATCCAGCTTTATAATCTTCTGTATAAACCCGTATAAATAGGTTTATTTTTATTATATAACATATTTTTTTACTTATATGTATATAAGAATATCTTGTTGGTCAACATATAACTATGTTTAAAATTGTATAAACATATTTGAAATTTACATAACTTATTTTACAGTTTTATCATTTTCAGTGTTAAAACCGTTTAAAAAAATCTAAATATATAACATTTAGAAAGTTCATCAAAAGTTTTTTATGATCTTTAAAGCATCCTATAATTTTCAAAATTGTTATCTATTTAGATAATGGAAGAATATAAACATGCTAATTAGGTGATTACAACAAGTTTTGATGTGTCAACGGTTAATCTTTATTTAAATTTATATAGTTTAAAAGTGTATAAACAAATTCAAAGTTTAGGGGAATTATTTACACATTTTATCATTTTCCATATAAAATCGTTTAAACAAGTTTAAATTTATTATATAACATTTACAAAGCTCATTGGTTAATTTTCAAATTTTTTATTTCTTGAGGTGATGGAAGTATGGAAACAGCTAGCTGGTTTTAATAAGTTTTGATGTGTCAATGATTAAAATTTAAATTTATTTTTATCTTCTTATACAGTTCTATAACTTTTTGTATAAAACCTTATAAACAGGTAAAACTCTGTTTGTATAATTAATGCGTCAACGATTAAACTTGGTTTCTATATACATACAATCTTATAACTTTCTTTATAATACCATATAAACATATTTATAATTTTTTATATTTTTATATAGTGTTTATAACTCTTTTTTTCCATTTTTTTATCGATCTTTAATGACTTTTAAACTATAGAGGAGCTTTTGATGTCGATTCTGACATGAGTTTATATGAAATCAAATTCCTCATCGTCCAATACAAACTCATCGAACCAAAAGACTACACGCTATTATACAAATCAAGGATGAAGATAACAAATTTGTGTTATTTTCGCTATATTATGTACCGATATGTACTTGTCGTCTAATTTAACAACCTGGTCAAAATCAACTTTTGAGGAAATGCTACCTTTACCACTATTGTAGTTTTTTTTCCGTATTATATTAATGTAAAGAATACAACATATTACAAGGTACATAAAACTCCACTACAAGGAAGAATCTATAAAGAATAAGTGATCTCAGACAAAATGTGAAAATATTCGCCAAAGCAGATTAGAACTTCCAAAAGAAAACGTAAAACTCCCGAAGAAGAACGTAGTTTAAAAAAAACTAAACTACTAAACTTAATTCTTTCCTCTATATCCTTGAGAATCAGTATTAAATTGAAACATACAATATTAGTTAGGAATATGGACCTTAAGTGTTGTAAACCTAAATCTAATACAAACCATATGATGACAATAGGAAAAAAAACATAATTTAAAACAATACAATACATACTAAAAAAAAGTGGGTCGATACCAAAAAAAGTTTCCATAGAAGCCAAAAGAGGCCCAAAATCTAAACCCATCAAAGTGAGAAATGCCCTAAACTGCTAGTGACACCCATCGCTGCCACCACCTTCCATTAAGCCAAACCATCGAGATCCACCGAACCGAATCGCCAACCACCATGCATTACCATCAGTAGAACAAGATAGACACCCTAGCCCGGCGAGTGACTCCCATCGAAAGGCTGGCCACCAAAAGACCTTCGATAGCCGAGTAGATTCCGACATCTGTAACCACCATTCAAGCAACAACCAAAACGCATGAAGACCGACAAGGAACCTTCGAATCCTAAATCGCCGACAACCCATTCCGGACCTACATAAGAAAAAGCGATTGAAAGAATATGGTTGGAACTGGATCAATGAAGCGAGGTAGAATACAAGGCATGCATGTCGGCAAAACAAATTCCACCACAAGATCGTAGTATTATGATTACGGAGCCCGAAACTAGCATAAGGTAGAGGATTGGACCGATATGTACAAGATCAAGGAAAAAAAACGCTGGCGGTAAGACCGGATACCAGCGGTGGTCAAGTGTTTAACGTGAAGAAGCTCAAACAACGCTATAGAGAGAAAGAGGTCGAGTAGAGATAAAAAAAAATTTTATGACAATATTCGTGGGCATTGTGTCGTATTGTAGTTTTCCTTAATGTCTTCTGGCATAAATACAATTGCAAAACATATATAAAATAGAGATATGAGCATTAAAGCGCTTGTAGACTCCTTTAAAAGAAAATGACAAAAAAATTGAAAAAGCTCTCTTCCTCCTCTTTAACCTAGCGTCATCTTCTATGTTGTCCAGTTTTGGCCCGCGGTCGGCAGCTTTTCTAGCGCCGCCGCCAGTCTCTTTTCTCTCTCTTTTTTGTTTTTTTAGTTTCTTAGCAGATATGAGAAGTGTAGGTTTAGATCGTCGTTTCCTATCAAGGTTGGAGTTCCGGCGAGTTGGTCGCTGTTTTAGACGGATCGGCGGTGTTGGAGTAGCCTTATCTCACTTGTTTCGTCTTTTGTGGTGCTCCTCTTCGCTAGCGAAGGCTTCGCGCGACTCTAGGTGTCAGGTGGCCTCTCTCCCTTCTCGGCTGACGGCGGTTGTGAAGCTCTGGGACGGTGGTTCTGTGTGATGCCAGATCTCTTTTGGCTGGGCTCTGATTCACCGGTCCTAGACTGCCTCTTCCTCACCAATCCGAATGAGACTTTTGGTGCATCGTCAGAGAGGTTCAAGGTATGCTTTTGTCTTCAACTTAAATGGTTCGATGTTCCCCTCTTTTCGCTATGTTGCTGGTTTGTGATTTGGTTAAGCTCTAGGTGTATATGTCTGCTTTAGTGCTCTCTCTTGTTTCGCGTGGTTGTTTGTATTTCTCGGTATCAAGGTGGTTAAGGTCTTGCTCATCTAGTTTGTTTGATTAGCTGGGTTCTAGTGTGGGCTTTGGTTTAGGTTTCCGGTACAACTTTTTTTCGAGAGGATGTTGTTTGCTTTCTCTTGGTTCGGTCTTCGCTCCATCCTATGTGATTTAGGGTTTTTCAGAAGTAAGTGAGGTGCTCCTTTCTTCTACATCCAAGATCAGTCCGAGATCTTACCATTCGATGGCTTCTCTTTTAGGCTTTCACCAACGTTTATATCGTCTTTGCTGTTTATGGTTCAAAGTAAGGTCTGAAGCTTTGTCTTTGTGGTTCCTTCAGTTCCAGAGGAGTTGCTTGTGTTCATTTGTGAGGTAGCTTTTAGTTTCATATCGGGAGGTCTCGTCGAAAGTGTACTTTTCACCTGGCATTTTCCTTCGGGTTTTGGAGTTCTTGGTTGCCATTTGCCTAGCTTTCACATTGGTTCATTGGTTCTTCTTTCATTATAGTTTGAGTCTGTTTATCTTTGATCCTTGTTTTGTTTATTAGCCTTTCATGTGTATCGTTTGTCGGTTTAATTGTTGTTTTAGCAGTATTTGTTGAAGGTGTAATTCTCTTGTTTAATATAATAGATGGAAAAAAAAAATCTCCCTTAAAAGTTTCTTTTACAAATTATTAGTTTATACTAAAAAATCATTTATAAAATTGCATTTCAGATGTTTGATCCAAAAATTCAAACTGATACTTCAAAGATGTTTAATTGACATATTTTGTGTGTGACTATATATAACCAAAATTTAGAATCGAACAAAACCAGCATAAGAAAATGACATAAAAACAAAATTTTAAAAATAAATTTCACTAGTGGAAATCGAATATGAACCAAATTTAAATGATTAGATTTTATTTTCAATGTGATTATTTATTAATTAAAAGACTAAAAAAATGAGTAAAAATAAAACCAAACTCGAATTAAACACTTATACATCATGTATTTTAGGCTATTAACTAAACTACAATGACCAAGATGATTATTTTTTTCTTCAAATTATCATCTAACTAATAGACAAAATATTACTATACTTCAAAATGATGTTATAATATAATCCAAGACTCCAAGTAATAAATAAATAGGATGTGCAAAAGGCATATTTCAATTTTGAGTGGGAAAACGAAAAAAAGGTTTTATCTATCACGTGGAATAAAATAAACTTGAATAAATGTTGACTTTGTCAATTTAATAAGTAACTTTAGTTTACTGAGAAAAATTAGATATAACTTTAATTATCCATTAAATTTGATTACTGTGAGATATATTTTGGTTTACCAAACAAAAATCTGGTATTTATTTGGCCAAACATAAAACTTTAAGATATTATGTGTATATATACAATTATTTAGAAAAACTAATTAATTATGATACTTTTGTTTATTTAAAAATAAAATAAAACTTTGATAGTTAGCTTATTTTAGTTACCAAAATCCGTAATTAATTTTTTTATCAAAAATATGTTAGAATATAATTTTTTATAATTTACCATACTATAAAATTGTTTATTAGTTAATTAGGTAAGATATGTATATTACAGAAAATTATTTAATTAAAATATTTTTGTTCATATTTGTTATACTAAAGTTTTGGTAACTAGTTTACTTTACTTACTAAAATTTTCATAACTAAAAATTTTATTATAAATATTTTAATAATATAATTGTTTTCATATAATTTATTATATTATATAATTATTTCTAGTTAATACTATAAGACATTTATATTATAATTAGTAAAATAACCTTCATATATCTTTATTAATTATATAAAAATGTATATTAGAAAATTAACCTTAATGGTTTTAATTAATTATATAAAAATATAATATAATAATTATATTTAACCCAAATAGAATACTAACTAAAATAAACTAATTATCAAAACTTTATGTCACAAAACAAAATATGTTTTAATTCACTAATTTTCTCAAAATAATATAAATCTTTTATCTAATTAATTATTAAAAATTTATATTATAATAAATTATATATATAAATATTATATTACTAACATATTTTTAATAAAAGACCTAAATTACAAATATTTTAGTAACTAAAATAAGTTAACTACCAAAAATTTCACAAACATGAACAATAATATTTTAATTAACTAGTTTTTTCAAAATAAATATATATATATATACACATATATGGCTAAAAAATTATCAACTTTCAAAGTTTTTTAAAATTAAATACTATATTTTATCTCCTAAACCAAAATAGACCTTATACTTTCAAACTGTTTGACTAATGTTATGTGTAATTCTTTTTATTTCACTAAAATTAAATATTAATTTGGCAAAATCAACATAACTTTTTTCAGATTAAGTGAGTTAGAATATTTTTTTTGGCATTTTCGAGTGTATTAATATTAATTTTTTGGCAATTTTCCCAGTTTTAAGTATGAATTAATCACTTAATCTTAACAGTGATTAAATTATTGATGACTCTAAGGAACGAAAAAAAGCAAAGAAGACTGATTAATCTCTCTCTTCTGCAGAATCTGCCTTTTGGACTCTCTCTCCATCTTTCTCTCTGTATCGCTCTAGCCTCTCTATCTTCTCTTCCTCCCAATATTTCTTCGCTTTCTCTCGCGTTTGCGGAGCTTATCAGCAGCATCATGCTAAAGGCATTCTCTGATTATTTTCTCCTTTGAACGGCGGCTTATTCTTGTGCTATTTAGATTGATTTGAATCTATTCGAGCTGGAGAAGGTTGCTCTGCTTTAGTCTGATGGTAGTAAATGTTTCGAAATCGCTTAGAGATCGACGATCATGGAGATGAATACTTGATTCCGTGAATGTATATAGCTTTTGAATTACTTTTTTCACATTTGAGCTTGCGCGTAAAGTGGATTTCGTCAAGGTTTTGGCTGATGGGGGGTTTTGGTTCCGAGGAACTTCTTTGAAGTTTGTTTATGTCGAGAAACGGAAGGATGGCGTCGGATCTTAGCAGAGCTGGTCCAGTGGAGCGAGATATCGAGCAGGTTGTTATAATTTCGATGTTGCTATAATTAGTCGAAGCCTTATTTATGATTCAATTACTAAGATTAGCTTAGTACTTCGTGCCTATTGGGCGAATCCTACGGAAGGATTGTTGATCACCTGGGATCTTTTTAGGTTAGAGAAGAGTGTTGCTTAGGCGAATCCTTTAGAGCTAGCTTCAATTTCGAATTCAAGGTTATCTATGAATTTTAGCTTAATCCTGGAGCCCTTTCCACTATGAAAGTTGATGATGAGCTTGATTTGAGCTTCTATTGAGAAACGTGATTTTTGGTTCACGTACAAAGTCATCGTTCGTGAAATTAAACCTCTCTGGACTTTGGCAGACTATTAGCGCTTGATGGATAGCCTGTGATATCATTTTGGTAGCACATAGCGCTTGATGGATAGCCTGTGATATCATTTTGGTAGCACATACTCCGCAGGCACTTTACCAATAAGAAAGTTAATTTTCTTCGGATAGTAAATCTATATCTTGCCATTCTACTTGGAGGTTTACTAGAAACAGCTATCATGAAGATCAGATTGCTGAATATCTGTTAGCCCCATTTTTTTGCCAGGGTTTTATATATTCTGTATCAACTATTTCTTCTGCTGTTGCTATTGTTGTGCTGAAATCTCTATTGCAAAAGATTCTCACATACTTTGCTTACGGAATGCTATTTGATTGACTCAGGCTATTATTGCCCTGAAAAAGGGAGCTTACTTGCTAAAGTATGGAAGAAGAGGGAAGCCTAAGTTTTGCCCATTTCGCCTATCTAATGTAAGTTTCGTTAAATATCTTGTCAGCATTGCTCTACGGTGATATTTTATGTTGTTATCTTTTCTTTCACAACTTAGTTTATGTGTAGCTCATTGTTTGGTGTTAAAAAAATAGTTCCCTGTAACTTCCAGGATGAAACTGTTTTGATATGGTTCTCTGGTAAGGAGGAGAAACATCTGAAGCTGAGCCATGTTTCTAGGATCATATCTGGACAACGCACTGTAAGTTCATGTGTGGATGATCTGATTTTGATTTTCCCTTTAGCTTGCAGTTATATACTTATAATGAGTTCATGAGGACTGTAATATTCTTTGCCATAGAATTCCTTTACTGGGTCAGATCTCTTTTCCTCCCAAGAAGGTGTACTTCTTCTGTTTATATATGTTTTAGTGCAAAAGTTGTGGTTGCTTCTCCTTATTATGTGGGATAAGGCTCTAAAATGTGGTTTATGGTTGTTCCAATAGCTGCATGTTATGTATCAGACCCAGTAGGCTATGACTCTAAAATGTGGTTTATGGTTGTTCCAATAGCTCACCCAGTTGTCTGGTAGTCTGATAATGCTTCCAAGTAAATACTTGTTCTTTGTTTTCATGCGGTGTTTGATCCTATTCTTCAGTTTTAAATTTCACAATCGTAAGCCATTTTGTTCTTGCCTTCTATATGATTTTTATGCATTCTTTCATTTGTCAATATCTTTAGCCCAGTTGCATATTTGTGCCGTACCTATCTAGTGTATTATGCTGATAATTGTAGCAATGGTGGATCTTTTGTAGCCTATTTTTCAGAGGTATCCTCGTCCCGAGAAGGAATATCAGTCGTTTTCACTAATATATAGTGAGAGGTCTTTGGATTTGGTGAGATTTATATAATCCCTTTACTTTTTTTGCTTCTACTATAATATAATCACCCTGACATTCAACATGTGGTAGTTATATGAAGATAATTGATCCAGTGCTAGTATTTTGTTTGGTAGATCTGCAAGGATAAAGACGAGGCTGAGGTGTGGTTTAGTGGTCTTAAAGCCTTAGTTTCACAAAACCATCAAAGAAATAGGAGGACTGAATCAAGAAGTGATGGAACACCATCTGAAGCAAACAGCCCAAAGACATATACCCGGAGAAGCTCTCCTTTGCACTCTCCATTTAGTAGCAATGACAGTTTGCAGAAGGTACTAAACAAGTTTTGCGCCTAACACTTTTGTGGATTTTAACACTTAGGACACTTTTATTTATCTTTCAGGATGGTTCTAATCACCATCACATTCACAGTCCATTTGAAAGCCCGCCTAAGCTTGACAAAGCATTATCGGACATGGCATTATATGCACCTCCTACAAAAGGATTTTATCCCTCAGATTCTGGAACTATTTCTGTTCATTCTGGAGGCTCAGATAGTATGCATGGACATATAAGGGGTATGGGCATGGATGCTTTCAGAGTTAGTATGTCAAGTGCTGTTAGTTCCTCGAGCCACGGTTCTGGTCATGATGATGGAGATGCATTAGGAGATGTTTTCATCTGGGGAGAAGGCATAGGAGAAGGTGTTGTGGGTGGTGGATACCGTAGAGTTGGAAGTTCGTTTGATATAAAAATGGATTCCTTATTGCCAAAAGCTTTAGAGTCTCCAGTTGTACTTGATGTCCAAAATATCGCCTGTGGTGGACAGCATGCTGTCCTTGTGACAAAACAAGGAGAGAGTTTTTCTTGGGGAGAGGAATCTGAAGGCAGGCTTGGCCACGGTGTTGATTCTAATATTCAACATCCAAAGCTCATCGATGCACTTAACACCACAAATATTGAGCTTGTAGCGTGTGGTGAATTCCATAGTTGTGCAGTTACTCTATCGGGGGATTTGTATACCTGGGGTAAAGGAGATTTTGGTGTTCTTGGACATGGAAATGAAGTCAGTCACTGGGTCCCTAAAAGGGTTAATTTTCTGTTGGAAGGGATTCATGTATCATCCATTGCTTGTGGACCTTACCACACAGCACTCGTGACTTCTGCTGGGCAGTTGTTTACTTTTGGTGATGGGACCTTTGGTGTTTTGGGCCACGGAGACAGGAAAAGTGTTTTCATACCTCGGGAGGTTGACTCTTTGAAAGGTCTTCGCACTGTCCGGGCAGCCTGCGGTGTATGGCACACAGCAGCAGTTGTGGAAGTGATGGTTGGGAGCAGTAGCTCGAGTAATTGCTCTTCCGGTAAGCTCTTTACTTGGGGTGATGGTGATAAGGGTCGTCTTGGTCATGGTAATAAAGAACCAAAACTTGTGCCTACCTGTGTTGCTGCTCTTGTTGAGCCCAGTTTTTGTCAAGTTGCATGTGGGCACAGTTTAACGGTTGCACTTACAACATCAGGCCATGTCTATACTATGGGCAGTCCTGTCTATGGTCAGCTTGGAAACTCACATACAGATGGAAAAGTTCCAAACCGTGTTGAAGGTAAACTTCACAAGAGTTTTGTCGAAGAGATTGCCTGTGGAGCTTATCATGTTGCTGTTTTAACTTCGAGGACAGAGGTTTACACTTGGGGAAAGGGATCAAATGGTAGACTTGGTCACGGGGATGTAGATGATAGAAATTCCCCGACATTGGTTGAATCGCTTAAGGATAAACAGGTGAAAAGTATCGCCTGTGGCACTAACTTCACAGCAGCTGTCTGCATCCACAGGTGGGCATCAGGGATGGACCAGTCCATGTGTTCAGGTTGCCGTCAACCCTTTAATTTTAAGAGGAAGAGGCACAATTGCTATAATTGCGGATTAGTGTTTTGCCACTCATGCAGTAACAAAAAGTCACTGAAGGCTTGTATGGCACCGAACCCGAACAAACCATATCGAGTGTGTGACAAGTGTTTTAACAAATTGAAAAAGATCATGGAAACTGATGCATCGTCTCATTCTTCTCTGAGCAGAAGAGGAAGCATTAACCAGGGATCAGAGCCGAATGAGAAAGATGAAAAGTTGGATTCTAGATCCGATGGACAGTTAGCTAGATTTTCACTGATGGATTCCATGAGACAAGTGGATAGTCGATATAAGAAGAACAAGAAATACGAATTCAATAGTAGCCGTGTCTCACCTATTCCAAGTGGAAGCTCTCAACGAGGTGCGCTTAACATAGTCAAGTCCTTCAATCCAGTATTTGGAGCATCAAAGAAGTTCTTCTCAGCTTCTGTTCCTGGTTCTCGAATTGTGTCTCGGGCAACTTCCCCAATTTCAAGACGTCCCAGTCCACCTCGTTCAACTACACCAACTCCCACTCTTTCTGGACTAACCACACCAAGAATAATTGTTGATGATACAAAGAGAACCAATGATAATCTAAGTCAAGAGGTTGTTAAGCTAAGATCTCAAGTAAGTTTCATCTCCACAATCTTTTGTTCTCTTGTTTCCATAATTATTTATACGTTTTGTCTGCTACAAAAAGACATAGTTGGTGAGATCATGCTATTATGTTTCTGTCATTCTGTGTTCACTGATCATGGGCAAATACGTTGTAGTTTCTACTATGCTGATGAGATCATGTGTTTGAACCATTTGAGAATACTTAGCTCAACTGCCACCAATTTACTTAGTTTTGTGAAGAAACATTAAACTCAATTCCTGCCTCAGTTTCTCTTTAATTATGATTGCTTCGTTGCTAAAAAAGTTAAGTGATTAGGTTGAGAGTCTTACAAGGAAGGCCCAGCTCCAAGAAGTTGAACTGGAAAGAACAGCCAAGCAGTTCAAAGAGGCGTTAGCAATTGCTAGCGAAGAAACAACAAGATGCAAGGCAGCTAAAGAAGTGATCAAATCACTTACCGCTCAAGTAATTTCAAAAGCTGAAATAAAAATTTGGTTTATATAAATTATGTTTGATACTCTATGGCTGATTATAAGCATTATGCAGCTGAAAGACATGGCTGAAAGATTACCCGTTGCATCAGCTCGAGTAGTGAAGTCTCCTCCTTCTCTAAATTCATTTGGGTCCAGCCCTGGTCGTATTGACCCTTTAAACCAACAAAATAGTCAAGAACCCGAGTCAAATGGCGTAAATACCCCAAAATTTTCTAATGGGACAACTACATCTGTATCTGGAAATGGCGAAGCAACGAACGAGAAGGAATGGGTTGAACAAGATGAACCTGGTGTATATATAACTCTAACAGCCTTAGCCGGAGGTGCTAGAGACCTCAAACGTGTCCGTTTCAGGTACAATCATATCTATATATCCCTTATTATAAAGGAACAATCAGTTTTAGCTGAACTGTGTTGCTTTATGACAGCCGGAAAAGGTTTAGTGAGAAACAAGCAGAACAATGGTGGGCAGATAACAGAGGAAGAGTGTACGAACAATACAATGTACGAATTGTTGACAAATCCAGTGAGGAAATGCCTCATTGAGAAACTCTTTTAACACCAACTACTTCTCTTATTATTCTTTCTACGCACAATCTCGGGTTATAACAACAGATATATATATATATAGAGAAATTAGATGTCTTCGTTCATCGTATTCTGTGTGGTATTTGTTGTGAGAATGTCGTAAATTCTTTGTGATGCCATACTGTAAATTCCATAAGCAAACCTTCTTTTTACTGTCAAGAAACAATAGACACTTCATAACATGTGGAAACTTCATAACTACTGATTATGATTCTTTTTTTTTTTTTTAACGTCTTCTATTATATTCGAATAAGATCATTGTTTACAAGCATAAGTAAATACAAACGACAATCATAATGAATTAACATATCATGAGTATGAGTTAAAGCACTTTTAGAGAGATAATCAGCACAAGAATTCGCTTCCCGGGCCTGGTACTGGTAGACAATATGTGAGAAAGTTGATTCCCAAGCATAAATGGTATTGAAGTAATGCTCTAACCGACGTTGTGACTTACGGTGTTGGAGAAGATTTATCATATTAATATTGTCTCCTTCAAACACTATCTTAGTATAACCCAAATGCTGTAGACATTCCATTGTCCAAATTAACGCACTAATCTCTGCTTCAATTACCGTTAGGCGTCTGTGAAATCACTTATGGCCGCTAATAAGGTATCTACCCATGTCATCACGAAGAATCCAACCCATTCCTGATCTATTCGTTGAATTATGAGATGCATCAAAATTACATTTCACCCATGTTGTTGGAGGTCGATGCCACTTTAATCAACGAATAACCGGAGGTTGATGTTGTTGGTTTGTTGACATTGCCTGGACCTTTAACCATTCAAGTACATCGCGTGTTGCGCGTGAATTAATCTCAGCAAAATCAAGTGTGCGGTGGTTAAATACCAAGTTATTCCGAGCCTTCCATAAATGCCATAACACCCAAAAAGGAAGTAACCTAGATTGTTCTGGAATGGTTGTCTGTTGTTGTAATCGAACAAATTCTTCAATCTTTGAATTCAATGATTGTTGAGTATCAAACAAGTTTGGTGAAGCGAGCCCGACGTATCAGGCAAAATGGCACGTAAAGAAAAGATGGTTGGTAGATTCCTCCTGTGTGCAGCATCTAGGACAACTACATTGATCAGTAATATGTCTAGCTACCAAAGTTGCAAAAGTAGAAAGTGTGTTTGAACATAAACGCCACAAGAAATGTTTTATCTTTGGTGCAATTGGCAACTGCCAGAGCTTAGTGGCCAGAGTTGGTTTTGAAGATAGTGGAGGACGTTCTCCATTTCCGAAATCCGAATTTGCAAAAGCAAGACGGTAAGCGGAGCGTACAGTAAATGAGCCATCAGGAGTATAGTGCCATAGATAGCGATCTGGAAACGGTACATGGGGAATATACATTTTCATAATCATCTCGCAATCTTCTTGAACAATATGTTGAAATAATTTGTCTGCATCCCATGTTTTCGTACGAATGTCGTAAAAGCTTGAAGCCATTATCTCATTGGAGGACGCAGCCAGAGTTCGAGCTGGACGTGGGGGAGTCGTCGGCAGCCATGGTTCATAACCCACTTGTATTGAATGACCATCACCCAGACCCGCTCGTAAACCACGCTTTAGTAATTCTTTTCCGTAGCATAAAGAACGCCACCCAAAAGAACATCGTTTCGGTGGATGTGCATTAAGAAAACTCCCTTTTGAGTAATAACGAGCTCTGTAGAGACGAGATAAAAGTGATTCAGGTCTTGTTAGAATCCGCCAAGCTTGACTTGCTAATANCCCCCCCCCCCCCACCAAAACCTTGACATTAGACTATCCATATCCTTTGTAATTGATGAAGGCAATCGAAAACAATTCATCGAATAAACCGGCATGGCCATTTCTATACTTTTGAGGAGTATTTCCCTCCCTGCTTGAGATAAAAATTGGCATTGCCAACCAGATATCCGAGCTTGAACACGTTGTATAATATAATCAAAAAGTTCAGATTTCTTCGAGCCAAATTGCTCCGGCAAACCCAAATACTTCCCACCACCACCTGTCACTGAAATTCCCATAATATGTTTGATATTGGATTTAGTATGTTCATAGACTTTTGATCCAAAAGTTATTGCCGATTTCTCATAATTAATAACTTGCCCAGAAGCCTCTGCATAAAGGTTGAAAATGTCTTTAAGCTTTCGACTATTTGACAAATCCGCCTTCAGAAAGAATAACGAATCATCAGCAAAAAATAAATGGCTGATAGTTGGAGCATTGCGGCAAATTTAGATGCCTTGTAGCTCGCCTTCCTTGACTGAATTTGATATATGAGTACTTAAAGCGTCTGCACAAAGTATGAACAAATATGGAGATAAAGGATCTCCTTGGCGTAAACCCCGTTGTGGCTGAAAATTGCCATAAGGGCTTCCATTGATTAAGACCGAGAAAGATACAGTTGTAACACACTCCATTATCCAGTTTACCCATTGAGTCGAGAAACCCTTTTTTATGAGAACGTCCTTCAAGAACTGCCATTCTAGACGATCATAAGCTTTACTGATATCGGTTTTAACCGCCATAAAATTAGTTGATACTTTGGAGGGAGAACGGAGTGAATGGAATAACTCATGGGCTATCAAAACATTATCATGGATTGAACGTGCAGGGACAAAAGCAGCCTGGGCATCCGAGATTAGATGAGACAGATACTTCTTCAAACGATTCACAAGAACTTTTGAAATAATCTTGTATGTAACATTACATAAGCTGATTGGTCGAAACTCATGCAATGTTGTTGGTGAAGCAATCTTTGGGATGAGACATATATTGGTATGATTCCACCCTTGTGGTAATCGGTCGTGCATAAAGAAACTCTGTACTTCCTTTGTTATTGCCGCACCTACAACGTCCCAGTAAAAATGGAAAAAACGAGCTGTAAAACCATCAGGGCCCGGCGCCTTATCAGCACCAATATCAAACAGAGCTGATCGTATTTCCTGTGGGGAAACAGGAGTTGATAGATCTTCATTCATCGCCGAAGTAACTGAAGCCTCCATAGGATGAAGTAAGGATTGGGTGTTAACTACACCATTACTCTGATAGAGTGATTGAAAATGAATCTGTGCTAAATCCGCCATATTTCGGTTACCACTAATAATAGTGCCCGAATCATTTCGCAGTGTAACTAGTCTGTTAGTTGCACGTCTATTCTTTGTAATGGCG
>OVBE01008961.1:0-16558 GCA_900406425.1 Iberis pinnata | reverse complement strand
TAGAATGCTCAATTTGAATTAACCTCAATGCCTTTGTTAACCCTTGAAATTGTATCTTAGCTTGGAGATATAGGAGTTTAATGATTCATTGCTATTGGATGTGTATAGGCTTGTTCTAATTTCTTGAAGTTGAATCATAGAATCATTATTGGGTGTTGAATTAAGAGTGTTGAATCATCTTGATTGATTTAAAATTTTTTCTTGAACTTGATAACATATTGGATGAATTTGAATTTCTTAATAATGATCACCAATTTTGTAGGATAACCCCATGGCACCAAAGAAAAAGCCAACGAGAGAAGAAAGAGGAAAAGACATAGCAGTAAATGACAGGACCAAGAAAAGAGCAAGACCGGGAAATGTGATTAGTAGTGGTGAGATCACTATCAACAAACCTACAGGTAGAAACTCGCGGACGAGTGGTAGTGTGGCACAAGACCAACCCAATGTCAATGAACCGACCTTACCTCAACAATCACCTCTTCCCCCTATGGATTGAAATCCTCAAAGAACGCCTAGCTCAACCGAACTTTATAGAGCTCTCATGGAAGTAGCTTTTGTCGAATCCATCTTCCCGGATCCAAGTATCTTGAGGATGCTTGGTATATACGATGAAGTTGAAACTCTCTTGACGGGAACTGGGATTGGAAGCGTCTTGAACATGTGTTTTTAAGGATACCAAGAACACACATGTATGCTCCTTGCTACGGTAAAGTTCTTTGGGTATAATGACAAGAGGAAACACCTAACCGGAGGTGGGAGGATTGAATTCAATGATTTAGAAGGAATGGTTCACACTTTGAGTTTTGATAGGATATCTGAGATCTATGGTTTCTCATTTGAAGGACCATCTAGCTTCGAAATAGCATTTTGGAAAACCGAACTAATCTGGAGATGTATCGATTCAGGCACATTCTTATCGGGAAGGACCAAGGGCCTAAACCTTCGCCACTCTGCAATGAGATACATTCAAAAACTCCTTACTCACTCATTCTTTTCGAGACGAGAGGGAGGAAATATTATGGAAGGTGAATTGGGATTCTTGCGGTTGGGACTAGAACCCATTATTCAAACAGAATTGGTTAATGAGGAGCTATTCCCGGAGCTAGAGAAATGCACGCCAAGTCCGGTGCAGTTTTTTTTTGCAGCATTTTTTGGTCCTTAAGAGTTGGGGTTGGACTGAAAGGACCAAACGCCTCAACTAAGCATAGGAAGATGGGTCACTTCTTTATTAAAGGTTGCCAACATTGGTAAATTTGTAAAGTCTCGAAGCTTGCTTGTTCTAGGTTATCTTCATAACGATTTGGACTTAATTTGTATATGTAATTAGCTTTCTCAATGGATATCTTGATGTGTTTCAAGGCTTAATCATTTTTATAACGGTTTAGTCACCCTAAAACCGAAACACTTGTGGCTAAACCGGTCATTCTCATTTTTAGGATGATTTCCCTCTCCACCATATAAACCCAATTACCTAAACACTTGCAAGTTTCTTTTCTTTAGTGATTGATCGACAAAAACTCAAGAGTATAAAGAGCAACAATCAAACACTTCCATTTAGCTAGATTGAAGACATCATCTAGCTCTTGAGAAGGATATTTACGAATGGATTATTGGGTATTGGGTAGAACTTAATAGCTTTGGAGTATTAGCTAGAGACTTGGTTCTAGTTCTTGTTCTAAAAGATGAGGGTAGAAGTAGGTTGATAGTGATACTTAAAAAGAAAATTGTCTTGTGAATGAGGAAAAAGAATGGTTAATCTCCACTAGTTTGAAAATGAAAGTAGAAAATCGCTAAGTTCTAATAGAGAAAAGCTCTAAGTTTCATAAACGAAAAGGCCTGGGAAATCACAAGAAAATAACAAGGATAACCCAAGTGATAAAAGATTCAAAAAGAGATAAAACATGTTAAAATGGTACAAGAGAAAGAATGAAGAATCTAGTGGGGGAAAGAAAAAGCCTAAAACGAAAAAGATTCAAAAGAAAGAGTTGTTTGGGAAGTTTTGATCTAAAAAGGGATGGTTAGAACTCTTGGAAGTTGGTAGAATAGGACTCGGGAATTGGGGAATGGTTAGAAATGGAACTTGAGAGATTGTACGCCCTATTGCCCTTTGTCTCGTTTTGATTTTGCTAAATTAATCACTCCCTTTAGAGTGATAGCCCAACGATGCAGTGTAAACCTTCTTTTGATGCATTGGAATCCCCTTTCAACCTCGCCAATTGAAACCTTTAATTTATATATTTGAGCATGCTTCACTATTAAAAAAGAATTTGAATGTAAGAAGATAACTTGGACTAGATAGGTGGATCGCTTGCCTTTGGTAATAGAATGGATAGTGAAAATGCTTGGATGATTTGATGAGTAGAGATATTGGTTTGGGATTGATGATGTATCATGTTTTGGATATTAGTTCACTAGACTTTTTCTTCACCTTTTTGTTCCGAGGTTTCCACTTTCAAACCTCTCTCTCTCTCACTTTCTTTTGCAGTTTGCTTATGGACAAGCAAATGATAAGTTTGGGGGAGTTGATATATTACGTTTTTAACAAATTTTATCTCTTATTTTGCAATCATTTTAAGTATTTTTGCATTGCATATAGGTTAGTTTAGTACACATTTGCATTGCATTTCATTTGTTCCGGTGTTAGAAGTGGACGAACCAAAAACGTCGATCAAAGGAGCTCAAAAGGTTCAAGAAAATGTGAAAGTGAGCTATACCGGTTTAATGTACTGGTTTGGACAAAAAAGTACATATGAAGAGGGATCATATCGGTTTAATGTACCGGTTTATACAAACTTGTACGAGCAAAAATCAAGAAACCAAAGGCTAAGCATCGGAATGGTGTACCGGCATGCCTAACCCGGTACACACAAAGAAAACCTATACCAGTTTGGCGTACCGGTTTGGCTAAACCGGTACGGGTCAGAAAAAGTTAACCTTGAACTTTCCCCTTTTGGTTTAAACCCATTTTTAATTGGGTTAACCCAACTGTTTATGGGTTAACCCAAGATCTTTTTAGGATGCAATTTAAAAATTTTTACCTAATTTTTAAGATCTTATCTCATCTTTAAGCTTTATTTTCTAAGAACACTTTGTAATTTTTTGCTTCTAAGTTCCATTTTGAGTTTGATTTATTGCTTTTAATTTCTTTTCTTCTCTAAAATCTATTTCTAATCATGATTCAACACATTTCTAGTCTCAGATCTTGTGTTTTCTCCATGATTAGTGAGTAGTCTCCTTTAAGCAAATGGTTAGGTAAATTAGGGTGATTAGGTGATGGATTGTTTAGGTTTGTAATATATAAATATTCATGTATTTGATGTTCCTAATAGTAGTTTTGAACTGATCAATTGAATCTAGATGATATGATAAATAGTGTCCGGAAGGTGTTCGATGAAATGTCAGAATCATTCATTGCATGCTAAATGATGTCTAATCAAGGGATTTGTGTTACTTAGTTTAGTGGTTTAGCATATATTAGTTCTTAATGTTTCATAATCATGAGGTTATCCAAGGGATTGTTTTAATTGCATGATTAGATAAAGGATTAGTGCCATGAAAGTGGATTAGTCTATTTATGGAATCTTAGACCAAGGATTAGCTTAATAGTTAGTATAGGACATCACATGAAACCATTTCATCACCCGAATCAATAACCTATACCATTTGCTTAGTCTTTTATTGTTAAATTCAAGTTTTAAATTTCTATTGACTTTGTTAATTGTTGTTGACTTTTTCAAATGTTGACTTTTTATTGACTTTCTAGTTTATGCATGTTTGAATGTTTCAAAATCATCCAAATCTTATTAGCTTAAACTAGACATAATTCTAAATGGATTAGTGTGTTAACCTTGACCTGAATTTGGTTGATATCTTAAGTACTATAACGATGAATAATTAGACTTGAGTATTTGCTTAGATAAGACCGCATATTCTTGTTTATCATTTATAACATATACCATATTACTCTCACTTTACGAAAACTTTCGTATTCAAGTCAAGTGTAGGTACCCTATTAACCTTCTGATTTGAACGATTAATAAGAAATTTTTTTTTAATGTTTTTATATTTCATATCTCTCTTTCTCTCTCTAAGGTCAGCCATGGAAGTTATGTTTCACTCATCAAGCTTTCTCCTTCCTTCTATTCCTACCGACGAAACTCTACACACAAAGTTTTCTCTTGTTGTTCTTATTCAAAATCTACCCAAATCCACTCATCTTGTTTGCGAATACGTTAATTTCTCTTTCCTTTAATTGCATATTTCTTTTTGTGTTGTTTAAATTTTATTTCAAAACTCTGTGTACAACATAAATTTTTTGTCTTTGTACTATGTAGAACAACAAAATTTCATCAGATCTCGTTCCCGCTTCTGTCCACCAGACTCTCCGCAAGTCATTCAGGGAATCAAGAGATCGCATCTCTGAATATGTCCACGAGACTCCTCACAAATCGTCCATTAAATAATTAGCGCCTGCCCACCAATCATAAGGAAGGAGAAAACTTGGTGAGTGCTAGACAAGACTGTGTTGTTCATGATGGTAAGGGTTGGACAATTTGCTTTTATCCATGGTGGACAACCTAATTTAGACATTGGTGAACAAGGTGATTATACTCGTAATGCAAACGAGGACTGTTTTTGCTTGATTGGTTGTGATTTTCAAACTGACGAGTGTGTGTAGTGTGCAGATAACCTTGTTGCAGTGGACAATATATAACAATGTTTATGGACTAACCTGCAATGTTGGTGGACATGTATCCAACAATGGTGGAAAAACTAGTAGTAAGTAATGTTGTTTATAATATCTAATATACAGTGAACACAATGTCCTCACCCAACTGCAAAACGTGTAATGGGATATAATAATTTTTGGAAATCTTGACCATGTACTTAAGTTTTGGCACCCAACTTATGGGTTATTTATTGGTATGTTATGTAAGGAGGAGGATATATGTATGTTATACATATGTTATATGTATGTTATACATATGCTATATGTATGCTATACATATGTTATATGTATGTTTGATAGTGATTAGTATGTGATATTACTCAGTTTTAACGTTTTTAGTGTGTATTTATACTTACTATTTAGTGTTATCCAAGTGTTTTCTTTGTGTTTTTAGCATGTTTTCAGGATTTTTGGTGTTTGGGACGTTCTGGAAAAAAAAAGGATGACTTTTGGAAGAATTCAAGTGCAAATGGATTAAATGGACAAGCAATGATTGACTCGTGATGAAGAATGATCAATCCAAGTCTGGGACAAGAATAAATCGATCGATCCGTCTATGGAGCGATCGATCCCTCACAACGAACTGAAGAAAGCCGTTTTTAATTAGTTTTAAATTATTTAGATTTTATTTTCAGACTATAAAAAGCCGTTTGGCTTATTTTTACTTTAACAACAAGTTTTCAAGACGTTTTTATCGCTGAAGAGATTATTGAGTTTTTCATAGAGAAGAGATCTACGGTATTTGAGAGAATTTTTGAAATCTGATTTCTTTATATACAATTTGGCTTTGAATTCTACAATGTTTACTCAATCTATGATTTATGTTCTTGCAATCATGTCTGAGTAGTCTCTTTGTTAGGTTTTAGGGTTTTTCTAGGGGAAACCAGGTTAATTGTTAGGGTTTAACTGAATGGATTGGAATTTGTTAGGTTTTTAGTCTAGATTTATTCTTAGTGCATGAATTAGAGTAGCTAACTAGTTCATTAATCATATAATTATAAACTCAAAGAGATTTGGTTTAAAAGTCTGATCTAATCTAGATGAATAAGTGCATTTCCTTGCGAGAGTATTGTCTTAGGTGCTTATTAACATATCGAATCTGAATTGGAATGCATGATCGAATTATCTAAATACAGCGGGAGTTTGTCTTTAGTAATTCGAGAATATAGATCTAATACTTTGGGAGGAGATTAGTCTATTGTTATCTTTTGAGTTGAGAATTATTTTCAGTAATCAATCATGCATGTTAACCTTGACCTTTAACTTGAATACTTGCGGAATTCTCTGTTGCCTAGCGTTTTTGTTAATTATTATACAACCGTTTTTAGTTTATCGTTATTTTCATTTCTTGATTACAATCACTATTTTAAATATGTTCTTAGCTTAATTCTATTTATAACTGAGGGTTGTGCTTTCTTGGTCTCTATGAATTCGATCTCTCATATACTATTGTGTTTGCTGTGCACTTGCAGTGAATATATTTGGGTTAAAACCTGAGTGTATCAGTATGTTGGTGCACAAACAAAAGAATTTTTTGAAATTGAGACACATAGGTAGTAGACATAAAAATGAAGATACTTGTCATTGGGTCCTTCTTCAAGAAGCAATGAACTAAATATGAAGTGAACAAAATATGAAATGGACATAATATATCACATTCTCGACCCATTTGATTGTCTTGATAATTGTTAAATTATTTATGTCCATATTATAATTATTGTCCATCACCATTTAATCTATCTAATTGAAAGATAGAATCACCTTGTCCACCACTAACTAGACGAGGTTTTCCATCAACATGACTAAAATTTTCTTGTCCACTTAACGTTAAATTAAGTTGTTCATTTTCTGTTATACGACTCGATGTGATGAGAAATACTCCTTTAAGTTTCTCTACATTTTCTTCCTCATCCACTAATCTATCATGGTGAGAGACATTCCTTCACTTCACAATGGACTAAATATGAAGTGGAAAAAATACAAAGTGGACATAATATCACCTTCTCGTCCCAGTTGATTATCTTGAGAATTGATAAATTATTTATGTCCACATTATAATTCTTGTCCATTGTCTCTCATTCTATCTAATTGAAAGATAGAATCACCTTGCCCACCACTGAATAGATGAGGTTGTCCATCAACAGGACTAATTTCTTGTCCATTTAACGTTAAATTAAGTTGTTCACTTTCTCTTATACGACTCGATGTTGTGAGAGACACTTCTTTAAAGTTCACTACATTTTCTTCCTCATCCACTAATCCATCATAGTGAAAGACACTCCTTCACCTCGTCCTTCCACATTTTTTTTCAAGGTTCTCCACATTTTTCTTGTCCACTCACATTGACATTATGTCCACTGACGTTGGAGTGTAGTCCACCAACATCACAATTGTGTCCAGTACCACCACATTTGCCACCAACCATCATTACAGCCTCCATGTGCACAATCTGAATTTGGTCCACGATGTTTAGGAAGTCTTCATCTTCGTATGATCCAAACTCATGATCTTCTTTGTTACTTTCAACATGTGGACATAATATTTTGTGTACATGACATATTACACATCTTTAGCAACTCGAATATGCCAAGTCTCACATTCTAAGAACTTCCATTGAACAACTATTATCATAACAATGTTTTCTATTGAAGATCACCTACAAACATACAACAAATCAGTTTTAACAAAAATCTTAAAATTTCTATACACAACTGGTCCATAAAGTACACCAAACTCGTCCATCTAAGCTCATAAAAATTCTTACTAATATGGTAGATATTGTGAAAATCCTTATATTTTTAGTATATTAAAAGTAAAATTTTAAATAAATTTTCGTACACATGAATGCAAATTTTAAAAAGTTAGCTTTAAAAATAATATCATATTGGACAATAAATTATATTTATTTTGTATCATTTTTGTAATATTAAACATATCATAATTTGTGAAATACTTTTGATATTAAATATTTTAAATTTGTGCTCCAGGTAAATTTTCATTATAGATCTTCCATTGAATCCCGATGTTGTAATTTCTCACCCGCTACTGAAAAGTTCGAACTATAATGAATGAACATGTGGTGTGAAGACCGCACTTAGCTCACGAAAGAAGTATGGCTTCCTTGAGGGGATACTTAGTGCCCTACTGAAGGCTCTCCTGATTTAGGACACTGGTGGACTATGCAAGCTCTGCTTGTATTTTGGATTAAAATGACTATCGACCCTAGCATTCGTTCGAGCATCTGGCATAAGGATGTCATGGACGATCTTTGGATCATTTGAAGTTTCTAAGTTACCAACATACTGCAATTACAATACCTCACTTCCTACAGGCAGAAAAGACTAGTCATTCAAGCATATTAAGGTATGCTATATTGAGTTAATGTGATCTTCAAGTAAGTTTATAGATTGTTTATAAAGAATAACTCTTTTTATTAGTTTAAAGAAAATTACCTCAAAAGTTAAACTCTCACACAATCTCTCTAGAACCTTAAAGTTACTCAACATGTTTTTATATAGTTATTATTACAACCTAATCCTATTCTAATAAGGAAACACATATATTTACGTGACTAATCCTTATCTCACTTAAAATAGGATTATGAAAACTTCTCTTATAAGTTATCTTCAAGTTTACTCTAATATTCTCCCTCCTAAACTTGAAATAATCTTCAGCTAAATTATTTACTCCAATGAGATCTCGCATCTCCTTAAGCTTGATTCTTCCTTTCGCCTTTGCTAGAATGTCTTCCTTTTGTTCATTCCCGGGAACATATTCGATTTCTATTAGTCTATTTCTTACTAACTCTATTGTCTTTTATGTAGTCTCTAAACACTTTAAGCCAACCACTTCCAAACCCTTCAATTTGTCTTTCTACACTTGACATCATACGAGACTCACTCTCAAACCTATAGATCGTTAAATCTTTTCTATGTAGCTCCTCATACTTGGTTCTTTCCAAGTTTAGAATCATTTGTGTCCCTTTATTTTCCCCAACGTCCATTGCTTCTTCCTCCATTGATTTCTCTTCTTTTGAGTCAGTGAATACATCATCACCTCTTCTTAAAAACGCAGAACAAACATCTTCTTCCTTCACCTCCAAAAAATCAATCTCCTTTACATCGTCATCATCATCATCATTACCAACATTCGCTTTAGATTTTTCCCTTAATAAATTTTCCTTCTTTGATTTGATCAACAGTTGCAGATGCAAAACAAAGTAACAATCACTAAGAAAAGGCTATGTTTTCAATTCTTTCTAAACCATGAACCATATCAATGCAGCCCAATCTAACGTTTCAAATTACTTCTGCTTTATATAACTTTTCCATTCAACTACTTCTGAAGGCATAATCCACATATCATCTCTTTGAATCAAAACCCAAGTTGAAAGAATCTCTTTTCTTAACACATTGCTCTCATCTCTTATTACGTTTATCTTCTTTCCTCTATATTTCTCCTCCATTTTAGCTTTCTCTTCCATTATTTTTCTTATATGTGATTTCAATTCTCTAAGTTGACTCCGTTCTACAAGCACTTTTAACATTGCTCCCTTAATTTGTGCTTTCTCTAGGAATATCTTTTCTTCAACGTCAGAGACTGCAATTTTTAATGCCATTATCTCGTTATCTCTCTCTTGTAAACTAGTTTTCACCATTGCTAATCTCTCTTGTAACTTAAAGACTTATTTCTTCTCAGTATTGAGTTTGTTTCTGTAAGTATCAATGTCATTCTGAGCCATCTCGAGCTCATCTTGTAAGCTCTGTAATTTGCTCTCTGCAGATTCCAGAGAACAAATCTCTTCTTCAAAGTGATGAAGCTTCTCTTTCGCTATACTCAGCTCTTCTTCCAAGGCTTGCACTTTAGTAGATGCTCCTCTATATCCAATTCAAGACTCTTTTGTTCAGAGAACATGGAGCTATGATGCTCAATCTTTTGTTCTACGCTTGGTTTCTCGATTAAACTAGGGTTCGTCGAAAGAGTTTCTTCAACTAGATCTTGAAATGGGTCAATAGGATCTGACGAGGAAAACATGGATGATCTTTTCTTCCTTAGATCTTTTAACATTTTTCTGGCTTGTTTCCCTAGAAGACTCAAATTGTAAATCTTCTTTTCGATCTGATATACGGAACTCCTATGACAAGTTTTATTTGTAAGGTTGATCTAATGGTCTCGAAGTGCCATCTACCAAAATCGGTTATTATTGTAGAGATAGAACACATGTTATCTTTTATACCCATTTTAATTTCGTATAGCCAATTATTGGATTTTTTTCTTGATTAGTAATTTTCCATCACGATGATACATGGTTAGGCACTCTTCTTTCATTCTTACATCAGTCCACTCAGTAGCTTGTCCTAGACTAATGATGTTGCTTTTCAGGTATGAGATGAAGTAAACGTTAGACATCGTCCTTACTCACTGTTCCTATCGACGAACTGAGTTGATCTTTTCCCTTTTATACCAATCTTTTAGTTATCTCCAAATCTTACCTTCCAGGTGATAAAGTTATCAAACATAGAGAACTATCTTCGATCTCCGGTCATGTGATTATTGGCTTCATTGTCGAGATACCAAACATCGTCTTCTCCATTGTTTGTTTCGTATTTTTTTGGTACCACCTTCTCTTCATTAATATACACCATCTCGTGCATCATAAGTTTGTCTTTAACGCTACCTTCTCGTGCCTCTTGCAACTTCAAGATTCTCTATCAGGATACTTAGATGCATATTGACCATATTTATCACATCGAAAGCACTCAACTTGTGATAAATATCTCGCTCCATGTTTTGTCTTTATGGCTTCCCATATTTTCTTTGTTGCATCTACCTCTCCAACTTGGAAAATAAAAGCTTCAGAAATCGATTAAAATAGTAATGTTATTGCTAAGTTGTTCTTCTTTTCGTCTTCCTTTTCTGTTTCAGTGATTTCCCATACCTTATTAACTTTTAGGATCACCTTTCATTCTCATAGCTTATACGGTGTAGTTGTTTTTGTTCAACATCGGACACACGATCGACGTCCCTCCATCTTTTGTTCTTGGGGTCCGATTTGGTGTGGTAATGTCACCCATGTTTGTGTTTTGATCTTCGCTATGATACTAATTAAATATGATCTTCAAGTAGGTTTATAGATTGTATATAAAGAATAACTTGCTTAATTAGCTTAAGAAAATAAGCTCAAAACTTAAGCTCTCACACAATCTCAAGCATATTATTACTCAACATGTCTATATAGTAATTATTAGACTTAATCCTATTCTAATAAGGAAACCCATATATTTAGATAACTCTTAATATCTAATCTTTATCTCACATAGAATAGAATTATGATAACTTCTCTTCTAAGTTATCTTCAATTTTACATCAAGAACAAGCTAAACAGCCTATGGAACAGTCTTGACAATTATCATCCATTACGTGTGTATAGATGCGACCGATGCGAATGTGATTGACATATTAAGGTATAAACAACAAGAAAAAGATAGAGAAGAACAACGGTTTCACACCTTTTTCCGTGGCCTCAATGATACTTACGGGTCCACAATATAAAATCTTGTTTCTCGTATTCCTCTTCCATCTCTTGAGGAGGTTTATACTACAGTTTGACAAGAAAAAGATTTGAAGAACAAAATTTGCGCCGCCATGAAGAAATCTCAGATATCACAACGTACGCATTTCAAGAAAAATCACGTTTGTTCGTCAAGCGTGATGAACCAGACATAACTTCATTGTGAAAACACTACCATCACACTGGGAACAACTCCGAAAATTCATTCCTCATCATTGGCTATCCCGAATGTGGGGAGATCGTCCATGAAACCGCTACATACAACCTTGGCCTCGAGCAAGTAGCTCCATAACCACATTCGGTCTAGGATGAAACACCAACTATGTATTAGGTTAGGGTAAAGGATAATTTCTATTAAAATCATTATAGAGAATATATATACAAGTCTTATGATCAAGAATGGAAAGAGATATATACATGATATATACACCATGAATTATATATCAATCAAGGGATATGATTATATCCTTATATCCCCCTCAAGACGGAGCATCTTCAGTGAGACCGATCTTGTTACACATGTGTTGGAATCGAACGGGGTTGAAGGGTTTGGTGAGGACATCAAAGAGCTGGTCATGAGTGGAGACGTGTTATACCCGGAGTTCCTTAGCTTGAACGTTTTGGCGAAAAAGTGATAGTCAAGTGCAAGATGTTTCATGCGCGAATGGAAAAAAGGATTGGCGCTAAGGTAAGTAGCGCCTATGTTGTCACAATAGATAGTAGGTATCATAGTTGTCTGAATGCCGAGTTCCCGATGAAGAGAAAAAAGCCAAGATAATTCAGTTGTGGTAGCATCAATCGATAGGTATTCAGCTTCGGTGGAAGATCGTGCAAGGCCGCCTTGTTTCTTTGAGGACCAAGCAATTGGATGACTCCCAAAGTAGACAATATATGCTCCGGTTGATTTTGTAATCGTCATGATCTCCAGCCCAATCTGCATTTGGGAATGCATGAATGAGTGGCAAATTACGTGAAGAGAAGAAGATACATTTGTGTTATTACTCGGTTTTAATGCATAATAGTAGCCATTTATGTCTGCTATTCTGCGTTATTTTGAGTATTTTCCTTGTAAAATGGTGTATTTTCAGGATTCTAGGTGTTTAGGTCGTGTCGAAGCATTTCGAAGCATTTCAGAGCATTTTAAAAGATTTCAGAATTTTCAGGAGTTTAAGGAGGTTTGCATGTCTTCTGCTCGATCGGGCAACTATGGTGCTCGATCGAGCAAAAGTCCCTGGAAAAATACGAACTCTTGGATCATTCGAGCAAAGGATCTAAAGAAGAATGAAAATTTCCTATTTTTACAACCCAAGTCCTCAACTTTATCCCCAATTTCCTTATTCTTTTATTTTACTTTTAGAACTATAAAAGCCTTTAGGCTTAACTTTTTTTTAAGACACCTTTTACTTTTGCAATTTTTGAGAGCTTTTACTGGGAGAAGAATTCCCGAACCTTGTATTTTGGAGAAGAAATTCTGAACCCACATTTTAATATATCTATTTTATTGTTTTCAATTATGTGTTCTATTCTGACATTGAATTGTGTTTGCTTTGATATGTCTGAGTAGTTTATTAGTTAGGTTTTAGGGTTTCCTGGGGAAACCAGGTTTGAATGTTAGGATTAACTTTGTAGAATTGAATTTGTTAGGTTCTTAATTTATATTTGTTCTTAATGCATGAATTAGTTTGATCACCTAGTTCATGCTTATAGGTTGATAAATTCAAAGAGATTTGATTTAGAAACCTGACATAATTTAGATGAATAAGTGTTTTTACTTGCGAGAGTATTGTTTTAAATGCTTATGAACAATTGAATCTTATTGTAATGCAAGATCGAATTTTTTTAAAGACGGCAAGAGTTTGTCTCTGGCAATTCGAGCATAGGGTTTAATAATCCGAGAGGAGATTATTCTTTATACGTTTTTCATGTTGATAACTATTTTCAATCCCAATCTTGCATGTTAACTTGACTTTGAACCTGAATACCTACAGATTTTCCTAATGCCTAGCGTTTTAATATTATAGTTTTTAAACCGTTTTTATTTTCCGTTTTGAATTCGTTACAACAATCACTTAATTATTCTCGCTTTAGCTAGATTTGAAATTGTAACTGAACGTGTACTTTCTGGTCATTGTGGATTCGATACCTATGCTTGCTACATTGAACCGTTCTCTGCAGTACTAGTTTAGGATTAAATTCTTAACCTATCAGAATTTTTGCGCCAATGCCGGGGACCAATTAAGCCTTTCTTGTTTTTTATTAGAATCTCGTCTAAAAATTTTATTTTCAATACTCATCTTGTTCTTCTTTGCTTGTCTTTTTCTTACAGGTGTATGATCAGAAGGTCTGAAAAATCCTCTGAACTGCTAAACATCAGTAACTCGGAACTTGCAAGGATAGAACGCTCAAACTGGAAAGCAAAGAAAGACGCTAGCTCATCAAACTTAATGGCTGATAACGTTAATGAAATCATTCCAGTCGGACTCGAAGGTCAAGTCGATCCACCTGCTTTTGGACTCAGTCAGCTGATTAACCAACCGCAAGGTGGTGGTAACGGCAACCCAGTGCCACAAGGCCAACAAGGAGCTACCAAAAACCAAGCTCCTCTGGGGAATCCAAATGCTCAGAACGTTGAGAATGCTCATAACATAGATGCAAGGAACTTTATCTTGTATGGAGATTCGGAGAGAGTTAATCAGCTCAATGTTCATAACCCTCCTCTAGTTGGTTCGTACAACAATCCTCAAGCTCACTATGCTAATAGGAATCCCATCCAGCCCCCTCAACCTCAGCGAAGGGAATACCAATTCCCTATTTCCCTTGTTCAAATGATTCGTAACAACCAATTCAGTGTTCTACCAAACGAGCACCCAATGAATCATATTGACGTCTTTGAGGACATCTACAACACTATCAAACTAAATGGAGTATCCAGCGATTTCATGCACTGTAGTTTGTTAAGTCATTCCTTAGCTGACAAAGCACTTCGCTGGTTGAAGTCCCTATCTGCAGGATCTATAGTAACCTAGGATGACTGCAAAGCCAGGTTTATCAATAAGTTTTTCACTACTATTAGAACTAATGCCTTGAGGAAAAAGATCTCTACTTTTGCTCAAACTCCTATAGAATCATTCTATGAATCTTGGGAACGATTCAAAGAACTACTTCATGATTGTCCACACCATGGATTTTCAGATGTAAATCTCCTCAACACCTTCTATAGAGGAATTGAACAGGAATTCTAGTTGTCCTTAGATATTGCTAGTGATGGAGACTTTATGTAGAAACCGGTTCCAGATGCTTATCGATTGATAGAGAATCTTGCAGCTAACAATAGCAATCATTGCCTAGAGTTTGATCGCTGATCCAAAGTTCCTGCAATGGCTGCTAACTCCGAAATATCATATCTGAATAGAGAATTCTTATAAATGAAAGGTTTATTGACTCAACTGCTTAAGAGTCAAAACCAGAAACCGGGTAGTGTTGTAGATGATCTTGAGGTCGCTTGTTTTGCATTCCAAGAACAAGAAATTGTTGTGGTTGAAGAAGAAGTCAATTACATTAATAGCCAAAGTCAGAGAGTGTTCAAACAGGGATACAATCCAACCTTCAACAAGAATCACCCCAATCTTTCTTGGAGAAGCAGTAATGTCGAGAATCCTCAAGACCAAACCTATCCAACTCAGCAAAAACAGTTTGTGCAAAACTCTGGAGCTCAATTTGGTCAAAACTCAGGGAACAATGGTTTCCAAGGAAATTAGAACACGAACTTCGTTCCTAACTCTCATTCAGGCGGTTTTCCGCAAACCTCTCAGCCTGCATTTCAACAAGTTCCTCAAACTCAAGCTCCTCAAGGAAATTCAGTTAAATTGATGTTTAAGAAACTTCTGGACGGACAACAACAGTTTCAAAGAGTCATACAAGGAGATATGAAGAAGTTGAATTAGAAATTTGAAGCATTGTCTACATATGTGAAACTTCTTGATACTCAAGTTGCCCAAACTGATGAAGCGGTCAAGAGACCGGTTGGGTTTCTTCCTTGGAAAGCCGATTCTAATCCGAAGAATCAAGAGTTTGTGAATGATATTTTGAGCTTAGAAGTGGTAAATCACTATCCAATAATGCTGGAAAAGACCATTTTATAAAAGGTTTTGTTGAAGATTTGGATGAATCTAAGGGAGATGCGACTTTGGAACAAGAACGTAAAGATTCAGAGGAATCTGCTCGATCGGGCACCTTTTGCCCGATCGAGCAACATGAGCCAAAAATTCCAGGAACATTTTCTCGATCGAGCACTCCTGCATCCGGATCGAGCAAGAAAATCGGGGACAATACAGACGGATCTGCTCGATCGGGTATACCTTGCCCGATCAAGCAAAAGTGCTCATACCCAATTTATGACTTTGGCACATCTGAAGCTCCTCCTATTCCCCCGAGGGCCTACAAACCCAAAGTTCCCTATCCGATGAAGCCGAAAACCTCTAGGAAAGACCTAGAAGATGCTAAATGAAAGGATGTAATCAAGGAATTGAGTGTTAGACTTCCATTCTCCGATGCTTGTCAAATGATTCCTTCTCTGAAGAAGTATGTGAAGAACATGGTTACCGGCAAGCTAACATTAGAAGAAGGTGCAATGATGATTACAGAGGATTGTAGCTCAATTCTACAGAATCGAATGCCTAAGAAGCTTAGAGATCCAGGTAGTTTTGTTTTCTCAGTTGAGATTGGCGATATCACATTTTCTAGATCTCTCTACGATTTGGGATCTAGTGTCAATCTTATGCCTTTCTCAGTGGCTAAGAGATTGGGAATGACTGACATAAAAGGTACAAGGATTTCATTGGTTCTTTCTGATCGGTCGGTGAAGTGTCCCGTTGGAGTTTTAGAGAACTTACCGGTTAAGATTGGAACCGGATATGTACCAACCGATTTCGTGATTCTTGAGATTGGAGAAGAACCTAAAGACCTTTTGATATTGGGAAGACCCTTCTTGGCTATGGCTGGTGCAATCATTAATGTGAAGAAAGGAAAGATCGATCTTCACTTTGGGGACATGGTTATGAAGTTCAACTTACAAGAGGTTCTGAAGAAACCGTCCTTAGATGCTAAGTCTTTTTGGGTTGATACCATTGCTGAAGCTGTTGAGGGAGTATCTGATTACTTCTTATTTCATGATCCTTTAGAGATTGCTTTGACTAACGCTACTGATGCTCATTTATCTCTTAGTGATGATGTTACAGATCTTACCAGGATGCTTG
>OVBE01008960.1:5613-16558 GCA_900406425.1 Iberis pinnata | reverse complement strand
CGAAGCCAAGGAAGTGCACAAAGACGA
Source organism: Iberis pinnata (assembly GCA_900406425.1). Taxonomy (NCBI): domain Eukaryota; kingdom Viridiplantae; phylum Streptophyta; class Magnoliopsida; order Brassicales; family Brassicaceae; genus Iberis; species Iberis pinnata. The sequence goes on along the minus strand of OVBE01008960.1, from coordinate 16,531 downwards.
AGCAAGACTAAGAAGGCAACTCATGAGATCAATCTCACTTGTGTTGGGATCGATCTCATGTACTCAACGTCGAGATCGATCCGAACCTTAGATGAAGTTTGGACGCAACGAAGCTGGATCGATCCCAAGCAAGCACCTTTTAGTCCAGATCGATTATGCACTCAACCACCCGANCACGCTCCGACCCGAGCAACTCGAATCTGGATACCACCTGAAGCAAGGCCCAAGATCCAAGACAATGATTAGCATTTTGTCTTTTATGCGAATTAGGGCTTTCTCTGAACACTATAAAAGCCCTAATTCGCCTCCATTTGCAACAAGCTTAGTTTTCTTTCCTTTTTAGGTTTTAGTCTTAGGTTTTATTTTCCCTTGTTTTTCTTCATGTTCTTGGTGTAAAAACTAGATTTCTTTTAAGTTTCAAGTTAATCTACTGTTTTTATTTCGTTTCCTTGCTTAGCTTTAGATTTTCCTTTAGTTTTTTGCATCTTGATTTTCGTTTTAAGTTTTAAGCTTCTGTTTTAAGTTTGCATTTTCGTTTCTGTNTGATGTTCTGGGTTTTCTTAGGTACCTAAGTTGTTTGTTTGTTAGATCCCTTTTGGACCTTCTCAGCTTAATGCTGACTGCACTCTTACCCGAGAGGGATGGAGGCCCGCCGTTAGGCCCTGCAAAACCAAGAGGTGAGATTTGTAGGTGACCGGACCGAGGGGCTTGCAGAGATTTGTTTCCCCTTATTTGTGAATAGATGTGGGAAACGAGTTAGCTAGGGTAGTAGAGGTTAATGCCTGCTAGGTAGTCATCGTCTATGACGACAATTGCGTCTATGATTACTTTGCTTGAGATTGGTTGCCAAGACATTGGAATTGATTGTTAGTAGAGCTACTGTCTAGGGGTCAGCTCATTGTTTGAGGTATGTTAGGTACCTAGGTAGCCCAGGATGGATTCCCAAGTCAATTACCCTTTGTCCTCAGGAACGACCTTACCATTGATTGCACGTTTTTTCCTTTCTTGCATTTTCTCTGTTTTGCATCTAAAGTGTTTAAAGCATTTCTCTGTTTTATGCATTTTTACTTTTGTTGCACTTAGGACCTTTTAGCACCCAAACCTTTTTAACATCAGCTTGACTTTAAAGCATCCAACACATTCTCACTGCTTAGTACACTCCCATTATGGATTGACATAAAAGCCCATACTACAACGTAGGTTGATTGATAGCCCTTTTTAGGAGCAAAATCCTACTATCAACAACTCCCAAGTTTTATTTTTGTGAAGTGAAGTGATTTCATCTATCATTCCTTTTATCCATTCTTTCTTGTCTTTGCTATCAATGGCTTGATCAAATGATCTTGGCTCATCCAAATCCACTGATGCTGCTTCTGCCAAGGCATAAGCAACAAATTCAGTATCAGTAAATCTAGATGGTGGCCTTACCTCTCTCCTGACTCTATCTCTAGCCATGATGTAATTAGCTAGTTCTTGAGGTGAACTCCTAGCTGAGTCTTCTGTTTCTGAATAGTCTTTACTTGATGTGAAGTTTGGTGTATGTCTTGAAGATGATTTTCCTCCTGAAACTTTTGATTGGTCTTGAAACTCTAGTTCTGTTTCTTGTTCTTCATGGTAATCTAGAATAGGATTGAAAGTAACTCTTCTAATTTGATTAGTATCAGCTGGTGGTTCCACAGCCTGTGTAGAAACTTGATCTAATTTTAAATCTTTGAAAACTTTCTCCTCATTGAAAACCACATCCTTGCTAATTACACATTTCTGTACTTCTAGAATCCAAACCTTGTAGCCTTTAACTCCTTGAGGATAGCTTGTGAAGATTCCTTTTATTGTTCTAGGATCTGTTTTCCCTTGAACATTGTGCACATAAGCTAAACTTCCAAATCTTCTTAAATTTGCTAAGCTTGATTTAGTGCCACTCCAGATTTCGTTTGGTAGTTTGAATTCCACTGCTGAATTGGGTGACCTGTTAATCAAATAAACAGCAGTAGAGGCAGGTTCTGCCCAAAATTCCTGCGCTAAACCAGTTTCAGTTAGCATACATCTAACTTTATCCATAATAGTTCCATTCATTCTTTCAAAAACACCATTCTGCTGAGGTGTATAGGCATATATTATGTGTCTAGTAATTCCCTTTTCCCTGCAAAATGTATCAAACTGTTTGTTGTAAAATTCTAATCCATTATTAGTTCTTGGAAACTTAACCTTCTTTCCACACTGATTTTCTACTGCTCTTATCCACTCCACAAATTTTGAGTATGCTTCATCCTTAATTCTGAGGAAATAGATCCAGACTTTTCTAGAAAAATCATCTATGAAACTAATGAAATACTTACAATTGTTTAGACTAGCTGGGGTTGAAGGTGAGCCACATAGGTCTGAATGTATGTAGTTCAAAACTTCTTTAGATGAGTGTTGATCTTTTGAGAAACTCTTCTTGTGTGATTTTCCCAAAATACAGTTTTCACAAAAGTCTAGACTCTTCACTTCTTTCTCATTCAGGTAACCTCTTTTGACTAAGATGTCCATTACAGTTACACTCATATGTCCTAACCTTGAATGCCATAGAGCTGTGGAGTCTGGAACAGCTTTACTCACATTTGCTTCTGGTCTTGAAACTGAACCTTGAAGATAATATATACCATTTATATACTTTATGTTAGTCAAAGGACACCTTCTCAAAGTTTGGTGGATGGTGGTCGTTGGTTGGTGCCGTAATTACGGCGTGTTGGTGGATGTTTGACAAATGAAGCATTGTTTGTCCACATTAAAGGCTCTCCTTATCTATAAAAGGGCTATGAGAGTTGAGAGGAAAACCATCCAATCTACATCCCAACACAAGAAAACTTGTGAGAGAAAAGAAAACACTTGAGAGGTATCCAACGGGGAAAAATCAAGAGCATTTTTCATGTAATCGGCTTGGGTTGTTTGAGTTGAGTGTTGTAATATTTTCTCGGTAATAAAACAATAGGTAGCGGATCCAGAGACGTAGGCAAGTTTGGCCAAACTCCGTTAACAAATTTGTGTGTGCGTTATTTCTTTCCTCTTTCTAATCTCGCTCGTCGGAAATTCGTGTTTATTTCCTAACAAGTGGTATCAGAGATTTTTGGTTAGAGAGTTTGAGCGAGCGTTCAACATTTTGGATTTTATAAAGTTTACCGGAATTTTGTTTCGGTTACACGGCCGGGTTCGTATTGTGGAAAGGAGCGATTTGGTATATTCGAACCACAAAAACGGTGACCGAAAAGATCAACATGGAGGAATTCGTAAAACACCATTAACACTCTGTTTTTGGGTTATAAGCGAAGGAAAGAAGAAGACGTACATATGTCTCTTTTAAAAGTTGCAATTTGGTCCATATATCTTGGAAAATTGTAATTTGGTCCTCAAGTTTTGATATTTGCAATTTGGTCCTCGAGTTTTGGAAAATTGAAAATTACCCCAATTTTTTTGAAAAAGGTTGATATTTTTCTTGGCGAAGCTACTATTCATATAATAGTAAAATTATGGGCGACATTTTGTCAACGGAGGTATTTTAATACGGGTTCGCAAAATATTAAGAGATGGGAGGTGAAGATGGTTCGGCACACGGTATCGGAAAGTTTGACGGTACGAATTACGCATTTTTGGAGAATGCAAATTAAAGATTATTTGTATGGGAAAAAGCTACATCAGCCACTAAGCAAGAAGTCCGAGAAGATGGAGCAAGAAGAATGGGATCTTCTTGATAGGCAGGTTCTAGGTATTATTAGGCTAACATTATCTAAGAACGTCGCACACAATGTTGCAAAAGAGAAGACCACTGAAGGTTTGATGAAAGTTATCTCGGATATGTATGAGAAACCTATGACCAATAATAAGGTGTTTCTCATGAAGAAGCTCTTCCACTTAAGGATGGAAGAAGGTGGTTCGGTTGCAGCGCACGTGAAAGAATTCAACACGATTATCAACCAATTATATTGTTGGCATCTTTACCAAATAGTTGGGAGCCGATGAGGGCTGCGGTTAGTAACTCTATTGGTACTCATAAACTTAAATTCAACGATGTTCGAGATCGTATCCTTGGCGAGGAGGTTCGAAGGATAGATTCTGGTGAAACATCAATGAGTTCTGCTTTGAACGTAAAAAACAGAGGGAGAAACCAAGAAAGAGTTAACCAGAACAAAACTGGATCAAGAAATGTAAATGGTTATTCCAAGTTCACTGAATGTTGGAACTGTGGAAAGACGGGCCACATTAAGAAGAATTGTTGGGCGCCACTAAGAAAATAAGAAAAAGGTAGAGCCAATGCGGTTACAAAGTCAATAGCTGATGCATTGACGGTGTATGTTGAGTCTCCAAAAGAAGGGGAAGCTTATGATGTGAATATAAGCTTTGACAAAGGATTTGTCACTTTTGTTAATAGTCCGATCGATTCTTGGGTTTTGGATTCGGGAGCATCATTTCACACCACTGCAAACCAAAACATTATGGAGAATTATGCTGCGGGAAACTATGGGAAGGTATATCTAGCTAATGGCGTACCACTAGATATCATAGATATTGGAGACGTCAACCTTAAGATGCAAGATGGACGGGTATGGAAGTTAACAAAGGTTAGACATGTACCTAAGTTAATGCGAAATCTTATCTCAGTAGGACAACTTGATGATATGAACCACAATGTAACCTTTGGCGGAGGATCTTGGAGAGTAAAGAAAGGCTCTAAGGTGGTTGCTGAAGGTTATAAAAGAGGGACTCTCTATATGACGACGTGTTACCAAGATATGCTTGGTGTTGTGAAAAATGCCAAACAAACAAGGTTGGGGCATTGTAGATTGGGGCATATGAGCGAGAAAGGAAAGAAGCTCATGGTAGCAAATGATGTGCTATGTGAATTAAAGGCGGTGGATCATCACATGGGTAAAGGTTGCATCTTTGATACCGCGAGAAGTAAGCTTGATCCAAAATCAAAGAAGTGCTACATTATTGGTTATGGGAATACCTGGTTTGAGTATCGGTTTTGGGATGATCAAAGTATAAAGATCATTCGTAGCAAGAACAATGTCTTCAATGAAGATGTGTTGTATAAGTACAAGCTAGAAGAGGAAGGATCAAAGTTGAAAGAGCCGGTTGTTGTTGATTTTAGAGATATCCTAACACCGGAGTTGCAGAAGGATTGAAAAGAAAAAAACAGAAAAGCATGCTTTAGAGGAAAGCAATACGAGAGATGGGAATGATGATTCGGGAGACATCCCACACACTTTAGTGACAGAGTTACGTCGGTCAAGTAGAATAATCATGCCACATGTAACATTTTCTCCAAGTTTCAACTATATTTTGTTCACGGATAGAGGTGAACATGGATGTTATGAAGAAGCAATTAAAGTTGATGAATCGATTAAGTGGGAGGTGACGAAGAAGAATAAGATGACTTATATGGATAATGTTCCATATGTTTCTGCTATAGATAATATGATGTACATGGTGGTTTGTACATAGCCATACATTGCATATGCAGTGGAAGTTGTTCACGAGTTTATAGGCAACCAGGAAAAAGCACATTGGGATGCGCCCAAGTGGATTCTCGGATATTTGAATGATGGTTCGAGCCAATCATTAGTTTTCAGAATGTCTGAAATGGGGTTGCAGTATTATGTTGACAACGGAGGTGATAGCAGAAAGAGTAGAACCACAGATAAGTTATCAAAGGTGGTAACGATTGACAAGCTGAAGTTGAACACAACTTCAGGGTGCTTGTTAGCTTAACAAGACCGGAAGATCCGCTACATGATAGAGATGTGAAGACAAGTTGAAATCAGTCTTCAAGTGGGAGATTGTTAGTCAAATGACACGTTCTCAAAGTTTGGTGGATGGTGGTCGTTGGTTGGTGTCGTAATTACAGCGTGTTGGTGGATGTTTGACAAATGAAGCATTGTTAGTCCACATTAAAGGCCCTCCTTCTCTATAAAAGGGCTATGAGAGTTGAGAGGAAAACCATCCAATCTACATCCCAACACAAGAAAACTTGTGAGAGAAAAGAAAACACTTGAGAGGTATCCAACGGGGAAAAATCAAGAGTATTTTTCATGTAATCGGGTTAGGTTGTGTGAGTTGAGTGTTGTAATATTTTCTCGGTAATAAAATGATTGATAGCGGATCCGGAGACGTAGGCAAGTTTGGCCGAACTCCGTTAATAAATTTGTGTGTGCGTTATTTCTTTCCTCTTTCTAATCTCGCTCGTCGGAAATTCGCGTTTATTTCCTAACACTTTCCACTTAGCACTTTCTTATTTTATTTATAGAACATGATCACAAAGTTTTCCCCCTCCTATTTGCAACTTGACTTTTCTAACATTCCATAAGAAATAAGGTTTCTGCCCATTGTGGGCATGTACCTTACTTCTGATAGAATAACTTCTGATTTATCAGGATTAGTAATCCTGATTTTACCAATATCTTTGACTTCACTTACTGTGATATTTCCCATTAACATCACCTCCTTCAAATTCTTCTAAGTATAAAGTAGGTCCTTATTTGGGGTAATGTGAAACGTACATCCTGAATCAAGTACCCACTAATCTTTAGTATCCTTTAGGCTTACAGTTAAAACCAGTGGACCAACATAGTTATCAGCTAAATTAGCTGACTCCTTAGAACTTTGCTGGTTGTTGCCTTTACTTTTCCTCTCAAGGAAATCTTTCTTCCAATGCCCTTCCTTTCAAAAGATGAAGCATCCCTTATCCTTCTTCTTTCCCTTTGCTTTGCCCTTGCCTCTACTCTTAGATCTTGATTTATTCTGATTTCCATCTTTCTTCTCTGTTCTGCCTCTGGTTTGAACCATGAGTCCTTCTGCTTGACTCTTTGAGGCTTTTCCACTGTCTTGAAGTTCTCTTTCTTTAGACTTTGCAGAAGCTGTTACTTCTCTTAAGCTCAAAGTCTGCCTTCCATATTTGAGTGTCTCCTTGAGATGCTCATACTTGTGAGGGAGAGAGCTCAATAACAAGATTGCATGAACCTCCTCTATGACAGAAACTCCTAAGTTTTCAAGATCTGAGACTAACTTAAGAAAATCATCCACATTTTGATCTATTGACTTACTACCAGTCATTTTAAAAGTATAGAACTTAAGTTGCAAATAGATCCTATTTGGCAGTGAGCTTTCCATGTATAGTTTATCTAACATGGACCACATATCAACTGCAGTTTCGCAGTTTACTACTTTCTTTAGTACCTTATCTGATATGTTGGGAATTATAATGCTTTTAGGTTTTTTTAGAAGCTTCTACTTTGGTTGGATCTTTAACTTTCTTTGGCTGCGATGTGGATGTTACTGATGACTTTTCTCCTGGAGTTACTGGTTCATCTCTTTCCTTTGAGGTATCTTTTAACAAATCGAAATCTGTTAAGATGTCTCTAAGACCTACCAGTCTGAAATGAGCTAACATTCTGATCTTCCAAAGACCAAAATCCCCATCTCAATAGAACCTTTCCACATCTACTCTGGTGCTTACCATGGGATATTCTGCCATTTACAAAGAAAAGCTAAGTACCTCTGATCTCTGCACTTTCTTGAAACTTTTTTCGAATCCTTTAGTTTTCTTGTACTGAAACTTGAGTCACCTTCTGCTTGTTACAGTAAACAATACACATTGCTTCTTCTGCTGCGATATGCAACTGGAGATGCCTTTAGATGAACTCTGGTTCTTGAAAACTAGCCTCCTGTATTAACCTGTGGCTCTGATACCACTTGTGAACATTTAAAGCGATGAGAACACTTGAATCTATCGCTTGAATGATTCAATCTTGAGACCTAGAACACCCGAAATTGATCACCGAGTTCAGGCGGCTTGCCCTACGTCTCGGGAGAGAGTCGGTACTCTCTCAACTTATTCCACTAGATCAAAGATTACAACAAAATGCTCGACACAATCCGATTACAAACTTGTTCAAGCTCGGATTGTATCAACAAGAACAGAGTGCAAAGATAAGTCTTGAACAATACTTATTTTTGACTAAACTATAATAAACTACTATTTCTAACTCTCTGAATCTTGTATTGTTGCAGGTTCTTCACACACAACTCGAATGAGGTAGATGAAACTTTATAGAAGTCGATTAGCACTTTGTTTCTTCTGTTACAACACTTAGCAGAATAAACAGCTTATGTTATCAGTTCTGGGCCTTGCGCATAATAAACCCACGGAGTCTACCCAACAGAAGGAGCTGGCCCATCACTTACGACGAAGCCAAACACCTTATGTCAACCCACATACAACATTGACTTCCATAATCTGTTATGTTAATAAATTGTGGCCTAGACAAACTCTTCCGCAGCATCATGCGCCCATTGTAACGGTAATTAAAGCTTGTGCAAAACTTCTTCGACATGCTTTAGAATGTCCGTAGAAGTATAGAAATATTGTACGCTAATCAAACAAACACTAAAAAGAGGTAGGTAATTGACCACGTAATTAAAAAAACCCATTATTTTAATATATCGAACCAGATGATAAAAACATAACAAACATTGTAACATATGAAACCAAAACGGTTACATTGAAATAAAACTCCACAAGACCCCATTTTTTATATTGAAAAACATCATAATTAAAACATATGAAGATGGTTGATGGTAGTGATGATGACGAATGGTGATTAAGCTTTGATGACGTGGTGGTCCATGTCAGCAATCAAGCTCTTGTTGAATTTCATGTAGGTGCTTGGTTCGGGGTACTCATCTTTGCGTTTCTCCCAAATTAATGTGATTTTGCAGACGCAATTACCTTCTGGTTTGGGAATAAACTGGTAGATGACGTCGAAAACTTTGAGCTGCTCCATCACGTGACCCTCTAAGCCTCTCAACGCCAACGTCAAATTCTTGTCGTCTATCTCTCTCTTTTCCTTAAATTCCTCATCCTTTCCATCTTTACATACATACATACATTATTTGAAATTTCCTAGCTAGGGAAAATATGATCTTTAACTAATCCAACCAAACTAGATGTGATTCGATCTATGACTTTACTTTCGTCTTTAATTAATGTGTATTTATTCTTCCCAATTGATTAATATACAAAGTTTTATAAACACAAACATTAGCAGGTGTACATCAACCTATGAATAAATCATCTTCCACAGTTTGAGATTACAATTTAAATAAATAAAAACACTAAAAATTTTAGTTTTGAAAATCTCATTTGCTTGGAAATATTATCATATAGGCACACGTAAACGCCAAAAAATGCACACAAGTATTCTGAAGTATTATCACACTACTAGTGACAAATTAGTACAGTTAGGTATTAACTTTTTTTTAACTTGTCTTATATAGTACATAAACATACATTAAGCATCATAACTCATATACTTGGCAATATATACATTTAATAAGAAAATCTTTTAAAAATGGAGGAAATATATATAGAGTATAAGTAGAAATATACCATACCCCATGTGTAGTGCCAACTCCTGATAGAGCCGTGAGAGTCCGGTTGGCCGTCGTGAACGGTGACCTTTCTGATGTGGTGTCCGATGGCGTCAGGGAAGACATGGTTCTCACTCTTCCACATCTTGTAATGTTTTTCCGCCGTTCCTTTCAGTGGAACCTCCGTCACGTATGTTCCCGACGTCGCCATTTCTCTCTCTTTCAAAGCTTTTAATAATTTATTTTGTTTTTGTTAATGATATAATACGTATCATCGACTTGTGTTTATATAGTGAACGTGACGGTTCAATTTATTTTCTATCAATCATTAGACAGTGCATGTTAGAATCTTCTCTTCTTGTTTTCTCACCCTACACTATTCAATGGGGCAATATAAAATGTGTATAAACTTTTTCAGCATAGGCTATATTTCGACCACGTTATCAACTTGAATAGTTCGCACATCATCCTTGAGAAGAAGATAATAATGGCCCATAACACGTTGATTATTTGACATGGTGAAGCGTTAAATTAATTGTTTGGGTAGTTGGTGCATTATTGTTGAGATATTATTGCATCCACTACAAGAATCCAATCGACTCAAGAGTGAAGACACCAAATATTATACTCTCTCTTGTTCCAAAATATAGAATGTCTTAGCGAATTAGTTATGTTCCAAAATATAATATGTTTTTGTATTTCTATACAGATTTTAAAGCTATTAAATAGTTCACATCCAATAATGATAAAATGTTAGTTTTTTTATTGATTGGTCAAATGTTTTTAATGTATAATATATAAAATATTTTAAATGAAAAAATAGAATTTCTTAATATGCGCGCTTTTAACCAAAATATCATATATTTTGGAACGGGGGGAGTACTAAAAAGAAGAAGAATAAATGCGGGAACTTCTTTCGAGATAGGATTTATAGATTGATAGATGGAATTCAAATCGACTTAATATATATTTGAACATTATTTCAATAATCTCCTAATTGGTTAGTATATTTTCTTGGAACATATTAGAGGATACATATGAATCTCAACTATAATAAGTGATAGGTCTAGAATTTAATCCTAAACTATTACTGTAGAGAACAGTTCAATGTAGCAAAGATAGGTATCAAATCCACAAAGACCAGATAGTACACGATTCAATTTCAGTTTCAAATCAAGCTAAAACAAAATAATTAAGAGGCTAATTGTGACGAATCAAAACGGTAAATTAAAAGTGGTTTAAAACTATGAAATAAAGGCGTCAGACATCAGGAAAACCACATGTAGTCAGGATTCAAAGTCAAATTATCATTCAAAGATTTTCTTTGAAAATAGTTCTCAACATGAAAGACAGAGATAGAATAATCACCTCTCGGAGTATTAAACCCTATGCTCAAATTATCAGAGACAAACTCTCGACGTATTTTAAATAACTGATCATGCAATACAGTTCAAATTCAATTCTTCACAAGCATTCAAGACAATACTCTCGCAAAAAAAAAAAAAAAAAAAAA
>OVBE01008959.1:0-16559 GCA_900406425.1 Iberis pinnata | reverse complement strand
CGAAGACAACCTAGGGAGTCTCAAACTTAGAATTCCATCTTTTAGTGGAAAGAATGACCCTGATGTTTATCTAGAATGGGAAAAAAAGATGGAACTAATTTTTGAATGTCAATTCTTTGCAGAAATCAAAAAGGTGAGGTTGGCCGTAACCAAATTTGATGGCTATGCACTCCATTGGTGGGACCAAATTGTGACTACCAGAAGAAGAACCGGTGAGCCACAAGTTGCCTCATGGTTTGAACTTAAAACTATCATGAAGAGGCGTTTTGTTCCAATTCATTACAACAAGGACATTCATCAAAGACTTAGGTGTCTCACGCAAGGCACCAAGAGTGTAGAAGATTATTTTCAAGAAATAGAGACATTGATGATTAAGGCTAATGTAGAAGAAGCCTCGGATGCTACTATGGCAAGGTTTCAAGCTGGCCTAAACCGTGAGATACAAGACAAGCTTGAAATACTAGATTATGAGGACATGTTCGAATTGCTTCATAAGGCCACCCTTATTGAACAATAACTTAAAAGGAAGTCCGGAACTAAAGGAGGATCTAATTATTTCAAGCCTAAGTATGAACCCAAAGAAGCCAAGAAATATGATAAGGCCAAAGCACAACCTACTAGGACCCGAGATGTCAAATGCTTCAAGTGTCATGGCATTGGTCATTATGCCAATGATTGTACTAACAAAAAGACCATGGTGCTTCTAGACTCGGGTGAAATAGTTTATGAGGAAGAAGTGGCCCAAGAAACCGAGGATGGGCAAGTAGACTATCCCGTACAAGGAGAACTCCTAGTCACAAGAAGGACCTTGAAGGTTGAGCCTCAACCCGAAGAGAATGACCAAAGGGAGAATCTCTTTCACACTCGTTGCACCATCTATGATAAAATTTTTAGTTTGATAATTGATGGTGGTAGTTGCACTAATGTTGCTAGTGAAGCTCTTGTAGGGAAACTAGGCCTTAAGACCAGAAAACATCCTAAGCCGTACCATCTACAATGGCTAAACGAGAGTGGAGGCTTGACAGTCACGGAACAAGTTATGGTACCAATTACCATTGGGAGGTACCAAGATGAGATCATTTGCGATATTCTTCCTATGGACTCAAGCCATATCTTACTTGGGAGACCTTGGCAATATGACAAGAAGGCCATACATGATGGATTTACCAATAGGCACTCATTCATGCATAGAGGGAAAAAGATCGTAGTAGCCCCATTGTCACCAAAGGAAGTACATGATGATCAAGTTCAACTCAAGAGGACCGAGCCCAAAGAATCTTCTAAGCAAGAGGAGAACAAAGAAGTTAGACTTCTGGCCAAGAACAATGATGTAAGAAAAGCTTTGTACTTAAAGGAACCATTCATTTTTTTTATATACAAAGGCTTACTAACTTCATTAGCTAATGATGCACCAGATGTCCCGAGTGATTTCAAGTTTATTTTGCATGAGTATGCTGATGTTTTTCCAGAAGAAAACCCCAAAGGACTACCTCCAATACGTGGGATTGAACATCAAATAGATTTTGTTCCGGGAGCCTTATTGCCAAACAAACCGGCCTATAGAACCAATCCAAAAGAAACCCAAAAACTTCAAAGGCAAGTGGATGAACTCATGGATAAAGGTCACATTAGAGAAAGCATGAGCCCTTGTGTCGTGCCGGTGCTACTTGTGCCAAAAAAAGGATGGGAGTTGGCGCATGTGTGTGGATTGCCGATCTATCAACCAAATCACGGTAAAGTATAGGCATCCCATACCTAGGTTATATGACATGCTAGATGAGTTGCATGGTGCTTGTGTGTTTTCAAAGATAGATTGAAAAAGTGGGTAGCATCAAATTCGCATGAAAGAAGGAGATGAATGGAAAACCGCTTTTAAAACCAAACATGGCTTGTATGAATGGCTTGTAATGCCATTTGGGATTACAAACGCACCTAGCACTTTCATGAGGTTAATGAACCATGTTTTGAGAGCTCATATAGGGAAGTTTGTTGTTTTGTACTTTGATGACATTTTAATATATAGCAAAAGCATTTCCGAGCATGTTAAGCATTTGAGGGTAGTTTTGAATGAACTTAGAAAGGAAACCTTGTTTGCTAACCTTAAGAAATGTACCTTTGGAGCGGATCATCTTGTTTTTCTAGGCTTTATTGTCACAGCTCAAGGCATTAAGGTGGATGAAGAAAAGATCAAGGCAATTCAAGATTGGCCCACACCAACAAGTGTAAGTGAAGTTAGAAGTTTTCATGGGTTGGCCGGATTCTATAGAAGATTTGTCAAGGACTTTAGCACCTTGGCTGCCCCATTGACAGAAGTTATCAAAAAGAATGTGGGTTTCAAGTGGGAAAAGGCTCAAGAAGAAGCATTCCAAGCTCTAAAAGGGAAGTTAACTAATGCACCATTGTTAGCTCTTCCAATTTTTTATAAAACATTTGAAATAGAGTGTGATGCCTCTGGTGTAGGTATAGGAGTTGTCTTGATGCAAGAGAAAAGGCCTATTGCATACTTTAGTGAAAAACTAAGTGGAGCTTTATGCAATTATGCCACATATGTATGTTACTAACCATTTCAATGCGAAAATTAAAATTTTTAGATCCGACAATGGTGGTGATTACACAACAAATTCTTTCAAAGAGCAATTAGAAAAATATAGCATTATCAAGTTGCCCTTATACACCCCAACAAAATGGAATGTACGAAAGAAAGAATAAACATGTTATGGAAGTTGAAGGGTCCATGATGATGCATATGAATGTGCCTAAGAGATTTTGGGGAAATGTTGTGGTTCTAGCTTGCTACCTAACTAATAGGATACCAAAAAAAGTTTTAAGGGACATCTCACCTTTTGAAGTACTTAACAAAACCAAACTATCACTTAATCACTTAAGAGGTTTTGGATGTGTTTGTTTTGTCTTAGTACCAGGAGAACTAAGGGACGAGTTGGAAGCCAAAAGCACCTAGGCTATGTTTCTAGGCTACTCAACTACCCAACGAGGCTATAAATTCTATGACCGCGAGAGAAAGAGGGTCCTAACATCTAGAGATGTGAAGTTCATAGAAGAAAAATGCTTGTATGTTGAGAAAGATTGCGAGAATCTGAAAGATTTGTCAAGCTCATCTACGGATAGAGCGCACAATATTGGGATCACCTCTCCCAGTCAAGCCTTATCCGACACTCAAAAACATCAAGAAGAAAATCTTGACACCATCCACCTTGATCATGAGGGGGACACAAAAAATGATGAAGAAGATTTGTGTATTCAACAAGAATATCATACTCAAAGTGAGGATATTCATCATACACAAAGTGAGGATAATGGTGAAAACCGGAACACATCAAGCGATGACCAAGGTAATGGGCAAGATCAACAACAAGTCCAACCTTTGGCCTTAAGGAGAAGTACAAGAACTAGAATTCCTCTCGCAGAGTATAGAAATTAGGAAAACACTGGAGTGTGCTACAACAACAAAGTCATAACTCATGTTATTCAAGAGGTTTGTTCCTTGATCAATTTTCCTTTATCTCATCAAGTATTTGTTGGAAAATTGGATCAAGCACAGGTCCCAAGGACATATAGCGAAGCTATAGAGCACGAACGATGGAAAGAAGCTATTGACAATGAGCTTAAAGCTATGGAAACGAATCAAACTTGGTATAAACAAGATCTTCCCAAGAAAAAGAGAGCGGTGAATTCCAAATGGATCTTCACCATCAAGTATAAAATTAATGGTGATATTGAGAGATACAAAGCAAGACTAGTGGCTATATAGGGTTCACTCAAAAATATGGAGAAGCCTATCAAGAAACATTCGCACATGTGGCCAAATTTCATACGGTAAAGGTAATCTTGGCCCTAGATACTAACCTTGAGTGGGAATTATGGCAGATGGATGTTAAGAATGCCTTCCTCCAAGGAGAATTGGAAGAGGGGGTGTACATATATCCGCCTGCTGGATTGGAAAATGTTGTGAACCAAGGAAAAGTGTTAAGGCTAAAGAAATAAATTTATGGCTTAAAACAATATCCAAGAGTTTGGTATCAGAAGTTGAGCTCAACAATGATTACAAGGGGATTATTCAAATCGGAAGAAGATCATACATTATTCACTCTTCATAGCCGAAGAGGTATAGTAGTCATTCTCCTTTATGTGGATGATATTATCATCTCTGGAAATGACAAGGTAGGAATTCAATTTACAAAAGAGTTTCTTAAATCCATATTTGATATAAAAGATCTTGGAGAACTAAAGTACTTCCTTGGGATAGAAATTTGTAGATCCAAATATGGGTTGTTCTTATCTCAAAGAAAGTACACACTTGATATTTGAATGAAACGGTAAAACTAGGATCAAAAGCTTTCAAAAATCAACTTGAAGAAAGCTACAAAGTCATTAGAGAGGGGGAGATTGAAAACAAACCATTTGACGACCAACATCAGTACCGAAGGAAGGTTGGTAAATTGATCTATATGACTATCACAAGGCCTGACATATGTTTTCTGTGAACCATGTGAGTCAACACATGCAAGACCCAAAGATGCATCATTGGAACATGATTGACCGGATTCTAAGGTACCTCAAAGGAGTCCCAGGTCAAGGGATGTAACAAGAATACAGAGATTGTGGGATCTTGTGATGCGGATTAGGTAGGAGATAGGGTGGATAGAAAATTCACAACCGGATATTGCACCTTCATAGGTGGGAACTTAGTCACATGGAGAAGCAAGAAACAAAAGATCGTTTCATGCTCTTGTACTGAGGTTGAGTATAGAGCCATGAGGAAGTTGACAAATAAGTTAGTATGGTTGAAGGGTGTTTTAAAGGACTTGGGCATTGAGACAAGGGATCCTACCACAATGAATTGTGACAACCAAGTTGCAATACACATTACATTCAACAATGTGTTTCATGAGAGGACCAAACACATAGAGTTAGATTGCCACAAGGTGAGACAAATGATGGAACAAGGTGTGATTCTACCATGCTACACACGAAGCTCAGATCAACTATCAGATATATTCACCAAGGCCGTAGCAAGTTTGAAATTTTGTGAGTTCATCCACTCAAAGATTTGATTCACAAGTCTTTCTTAAGAGTGGTCCTCTTAGCCATGAGGGTTCATACTCATTTTTTATTAGTATACTTTTGTCCCATGTGGTTTTCTATACTAAGACTTGACAAAATAATCAAATGACAAATCTCATTCTCTCTCTATAGTCTCTTTTCTCTCTCTTGTTCTTAATCTCTCTCTTGTTCTTCACACTCTTCATCCTAAAATCTTTCAAAATCTAGCAAGTTTACCTAACAAATGAACAGATCTCTTCTTTATTGTCTATGTTTTATTTTTTTGCGTCCGAGACTTCCTATGTAGCAGCCATAACTGAAAGGTTCATTAGTTTTGAACATTATGCCTTTGAAGCAAAGATTTAGGAAACAAGATGCAATAATGCCAGCACAGTAACTTAGCTAATTTTACATAAAAAAGTTTCCCGCCATAGATTAAGGAATGTTGCATATTTGGATTTCAAGAATGAGGCTATTGCATATCAAGCACATCATCAGTAAATTGGGTACGTACCATTTTCTTCCATTAGTCTGCTCAGACTTTTTTTTGGGTAAGAAGCAAATGTTTGAGCTTTTTATCATCTAATGTTTGGATAGGCTGGGGTTTCTTGGTAAGGTTCTACAAGCACAGAGAGCGAATAAACCTAATGAGAACATGAAGTCTCGTCAAGTTCAAGAACCTACGGTGTGTTAATGAATTTCACTTTTTCTTCTCATTTGTTTGTTCAGTAATCTATCTCTCTTTTCAAAGTTTTGATATTCAATACTTTTTTGTCCATTGTTTACCCAGGCGATGGGAAAGGAGGATCAGGTTTGTATGTAGAAGATTTTGAAAAAATGATGGGAGATTAAATAGTTAAGAAGATGGTACTTGTTGATACCAGTTTTGTCACCCGACCGGAAGTCCATTTCGGTCAAGGACCTATCCAGTTGCTAAGAAGCTGGAAATTGACGAGCTGGGCATTGAAGATGGAAGCTTGACCCATATCAGAAGCCCACTTTCTTTGAATATAGGATTAGGTTCAACTCATGTATTTTTGTATAAATACTTATGTAATCATTCTTCTTAATCAATAATAATTTCTGGATATTACCTAACAACCCACAAGATCATAGTTTAACCTAATAGTTAAACCTTGATTCAACAGTTGGCGATGTCTGTGGGGACTAGCTAGTCGCAGCAATCCACCATTTTATCATAGGGGAAAGGCGGAACTCAGGTAATGAACGTTGACAGGACAACCGGCAAGGAAGTGGATGACTCCGTCGATCCATTGGGAAACCAGAAACGCGACACTACCACATAATTAAGGGATAAGGGAGATTGGAGAAATCCACTTAACGAACGGGAATCGGTTCAGGAAGAAAAAATCCCCGAAATCACTGTGGATGACATGTGGAACCTTCTAAACGAACAAAGAGCAGAAACAACCAAACTCAGCGCCGAGTCTCAGAACCTCAAAACACAGCTCGATGTGATGACCACTTCAATAGGTGAGAAAGATGTGTGCACCCTTAATAGATCCTTATACAGGGCGTTTAACCAAACACAAGAGACCGCACCGAAAAATCACAGTCAACCTGATCTCATCAATTCACTAAGGTTGCACGAGACAACGGAGGCCAACGAACTACAATATATCTAAAATCAGCTAAAACTCATGAGCTTGCAGGTGCATCAGACGACTAGTTTGGCCCCCGATATCCTAAAAGCCATCGAAGAGACACAGAGGACACCATTCATCAGAAGGATCACCAACGTCCTAGTACGCCACTTCGCTAAGATCAAGTTCAGGGGATATGACGGAAAAAGCGACCCCATACAATACCTAACAACCTTTACGTTCACCATGGCACGAGCAAAAGTCTCCCTGGAGGAGCGAGACGTCGGGCTATGTCAGCTTTTTATTGAAATCTTTCTGGATCGACGTTAGATTGGTTCTCCCGCTTGGAACTAGGGGCTATCGATAGCTTTCAGTAGCTGTCAATAGTATTTATATAGCATTATTCGATGTACATCACCAAAAAGGTCACGACAACCAATCTCTGGACGCTCTCCCAGCAAGAGAAAGAACCACTGCGAGACTTCCTCGACAAATTCAAAGGAGTTGTTTCCTAAGTAGTGATAAACGACGAAGGTGCAATCACCGCACTGCGAAATGCTCTCCGGTATAACTCAAGGTTCAAGGACAAGTTGCTCATTAACCCACCACAAATACTGGAATACACACTCCATAGGGCCAATAAGTTTGTCGATATGGAGGAAGAATACGCAGCAATGTCCAAAAGATGTCAAGCAACCAAACCAAGAAAAGAAAGGGAAGGCCCCAACGAGAACCTAGGCAGCACTACACGGAGGACATAAGAGGTCGCGTGACCTACGCAATTACCGAAAGTGGGAAAGCACCAAATCAGCCTCCACTTGTCGATGATGACCGATGAATCTTCTCAAACAGCTTTGATTGTTCAAGGAGTATTGAACACTGCATCGGCAGGTATTCTCATCTATATGTCTCTCGTGGACCTTCTCGCATCATATTTCATGAACCCTAAGATGCAATCTAATATTGGGCTTCAAATCATGGCCCATATTTCTCTCCTTATTGGTGCTGGTCTCATGTCTCTATTGGCTAAGTGGGCCTGATAACTTCTAAATCGAATACTTCCAGTTTTGGTATGCTGAATGTTGCACCAGTTGCACCAGGTAATCCGTCGTCTCTTGTGGCTGACCATTTTTTGGATCCACCTCCAGTGTTTGATCATGTAAGAGGAAGAGAGTTGCCTCCTCCACCTCCGGTGTATGAGTATGCCAGAGGAAGGGAACTGCTTCCACCACCTCTTGTCATAGCCTACGAGCATGGACGCAGCTACTGGGAAGCGATGAGGCATCTTCGAGAGATGAACGTGGAAAAGTTCGGAGGAAAGACAGATCCCACTGCAGCGCGTCATTAGAAGCAGAAGCTGGAGAGGAGCTTTGAAGCTATTCGGTGTCATGTATCTTACAAACAAGTCACAACAAATTAATGTCATTACCATTGTTTAAACTATGGAGAAGACAATTTAAACTCGGAATTTCAAAATGATTGCAAATGACTTCAACATCCACACTAGTGAAAGGAGTGATGAGATTTTCAGCTTTCTCCATGCCAGCAAACATGCAGCCAAAGGCTCCACATGTGTAAATAATATTGTAATTCTGTAGATCAAAGCGTACTACGACTTCCACAAGCGAAACGGGCATCGAACTGCAGACTGTCGCCACCTACAGTCCATCCTCCTGAAAAAGATCCTGAATGGAAAAATCGACATCAATAGGACAAGGAATAACGACATAAGGTGTATGGGAAACCCAATGCATAGCTCGTCCTTAAGAGGAAGGACACAACCCCAAGTTAGCACAGTTAGAGAAATGAGCTCCCACGCCATCGACGACATGACACCCTAAGTCGAACCAGGGATCGGAGCCCAAAAGACAGACTTAACGCCCGTTTAGGTGAGGGATCGTTACCAAGAAGACGGGTCAACGTCACAATGGGTGGATTGTGATAACAAGATTTTTCTCTGTGTGTCAATTCCTATCACACTATCATGTCATTGCAGTATGATGTGGCAATCCATTCAGGTGTGTAATTAACTACTCTAGATATGAAATGAAAGCTAACATCAATGAACATAAACTGAGGGTAAATAACAAGTGAAGTAAAAGCAGGAAAATGGGGGTAAAATGAAATCAAAGAAGGCAGTTCCTAAGGATGGAGGGTAATTGACCAGTGATCCACCCTGAATTTCCTAGACACCTAACATTCCTCAAACAATGAGCTAATCCCTAGACAGCAAATTCATAAACAACCAAATCCAATCTCTTGATAAATGATTTCAACCTAAGAAATCACCAGACCTAACTCTCGTTAACGATACACTACCTAGCAGGCATGAAGAACCAATTTGCTAAAGCCAATAAACACCCTAGACATCTAATCTCTTAGGCTAGGTATGCAAATCTCTAAAATCACTTGTTCAGACATTTCATCAAACACCTTTTGGGTGCATAAATGTCTAATATCATATTTCAGTTGATCATAAAGAAATAAGCATGAAGATTAGTGAAACTGAAGGAATCTAAGACAATCAACTTAGGTATCTAAGGAAAAAAAGAACTCAACACCAGTCTACCACATCCTCATGGAACCTAGGTAAACTACTCACTGCACATGATGGGTATGAAATCAGGAAAATCAGAAAACAGAACTTCAAAACAAAACATAATGATCAAAAGTCAAACTACGAAAAATAATAAGAACAACAAAGTCAGAAAAACCAGAGGATGATGATCAAGATGAAAAATCAGAGATGCGAAAGATGAAGATCAAGATCATCTAGAACACCAACCCAGAAAAACAATGAACCGATGAAACAGTAACAGAACCCAAAAATGATGATCAAGGAAAAAATGAGATTATAAAAGTAAACAGTAGATCAATATGCACCAAATAGTTCACAACCTTAAACTAAACATGAAAATGAAGAAATCATAAACTAAACATAAACTTCATAAGAAATCTAGGTTTTGATCAACAAGAACAAAAAAGGAAAAACAAAGAGAAAAGACACTGAAGACAAAAACCAAAAATGGCATAAATTAAAGCTTAGTCCAAAAAGAGGCGTTTTTAGGGCTTATATAGTAGTTCATAAAATCTCAAAAACTGCTAAAAGACAAATGTCTAAAAACTGCACGTGGTCCGACTTGATCCATGAAGAAAAGGTTTGGCTCGATGTAGGGACTTCTTGGCTCAATTTGGCGATCAAGCCGCATGATCGAGTGGAGCTGGGCCATCAAGGTGGAAGCTCAGGTCACCGAGCCGGATTTGGTGCAGCTCGAGGTAGATCGGGTGATCGAGCTAAGTTGATTGAGGTAAGGAGGTGTGTCCAAGGGAGCTTAGGCCGTGATCGAGGAAAGGATAACTTGGTCAAGGTGAGCTTCATCGAGCCGGGTGATCGAGTGAAGGCTTGGCCATTGATCGAGTGAAGGCTTGGCCATTGATCGAGGCGAGCTTAGCTCGATGTCGAGGCAAATCATACGGGGGTGATCGAGGGAAAGGCTCTTTGATCGAGTTGGGTGATCGAGCCCGTGTTTCGGCTGAAGACTTGGTTTGGCTCGATGTTGTGATTGAGCCATTTGAGTTGGCTCGATCATAGCTCAATCAAACTTGGCTTCGGTAAAAGTATTTTGACCAATCCTAGGTCTTTTCGAGCTTTGCTCTTCCTTTTCCTTCTCCAAGATTGCGATAATATTTTGAAAACTCCCGAAAGTCCTAAAAATCTCCCAAAATGCACATGTATGTGAATGGCATGGTTGTTAGTGGCGTTCTAGTGCGGGAAGATCAAGGAGAACATAAACCCATTTTATACACAAGCAAGTCATTGAACGGCGTTGATGTACACTATCCTACCATTGAGAAGGTTCCCCTCGCAATAATATTTGCATCCAAGAAGCTCTGACTGTACTTCCAGTCGAACGCCATAGTTGTACTCACCAATCAACCTCTGCACACCATACTCCATAACCCGAACCAATTTGGAAGGCTAACCAAGTGGGCAGTCAAACTCATCGAATACGACATCGAGTACCAAGGGCGCACCAGTTCCTAGTCACAAATTCTCGTAGATTTCATAGCCGAGATACCACAACACCATATAGGCGATATTCCCCGTCGAGAACTTGGAACGTTTACGTCGATGGTTTTTTAAGGAAGCAGGGTTCCGAAGTAGGTGTTAGACTCCAACTGCCGACAGGTGAAGTCCTTGATCAAGCTTTTCACTTGAAGTTCCACGCGTCAAACAACAAAGCGGAATAAAAGGCATTCCTAGTTGGGTTGTGCCTAGCCAAAAGCCTCAGAGCTCGAAGGATCCATGCTTTATGTGATTCTCAACTTGTCACCAGCTAGTTCAATAGAGACTATGCCGTCAAGAATGACAAAATGCTCCAATATCACCAAATGGTTCAGGAAAAAGCCGCCGATTTTGATAGCTTTGATCTTACCAAAATACCGCGCAACAAAAATCACCTAATTGACTCCTTGGCCAACATGGCAGCCATAAATGGCGGAAACCTCATGAGAGTTATCCCAACGGAGTACATTACCACACCAAGCATCACCAACTCTATGAAAAACGCCATCGAGGAGCTAATAACCTTCAAGAAGATGGATGAACCTCCAAGAACGAACTGGAGGACCGAGATAGCAGACCATATTCTCACGGGTAAAGAACTAGAGGAAAAATGGAAAGCACGGCGCCTCTGTGTGAAGGTCAGATTTACAAACGATGCACCTCAGGCATCCTGCTACGTTGTATCAATGGAGACAATATACAACAAGTCCTCACCAAACTGCACGAAGGCGTTGGTGGAAGTCATTCCTCCAGATGATCTCTGGCCTTGAGAATAAAAAAGCACGGACATTATTGGTAGACTATGCTGCAAGATAGTCAAGAGTATGCTAGGAAGTGCGAGATGTGCCAGCACCACGAACCGATGAACCAGGCTCCCACCGAACCACTCAATACCTGAACACACCCATACCCGTTCATGAAGTGGGGAATGGACGTCGTAGGACCCTTTCTGATTGCGATAAACAAGCATAGGTACCTGGTAGTAATGACATATTGCTTCACCAAAAGGTAGAGGCGGCATCATACTCCGCAATCAAGGCTAACCAAGTATAAACATGACAAAACTGGTAAATAAAACAGTCACATGACCACTCGTTCGGAAAGAAACAACCAAATTTAGCTAACGATCAACCATGCACATATGAGTTTCTGCACGTAGATGATTTTATTTGGAAGAACATAATCTGCCGACACGATATTCCGTACAAGATTGTAATAGATAACGACACCAACTTCTGCGCAAACACGGTTAAAAGCTTTTATGCCAGATGGAAGATCTAGCTAAAGCATTCTACGCTGAGATACCCGCAAGGAAACGGACAAGAAGATGATATCCATAGATCCACCATTGACGGGCTCAAGAAGAGATTGGAATCTAAGAAAGGACTTTGGGTCGACGAGCTAGACGTGTCTTGTGGTCCTACCAAACCACACTGCGACAGTCGACGAATCAGACTCCCTTCTCTTTGGCACACGAGATTGAGGCATTAGCTCCCTCCGAGGCAGCTGTATTCAGCCTCCGCCGGCTTAAGCTACCCAAAGAAGAAGACATAAACAATGAGATGCTGCTTAACTCACTCGATGACGTAGAAGAAGTAAGAGACCAAGCTCTCATACGACTAAGTGCCTATCAACAGGCCACGATGCGGTATTACAGTAAGAGCGTGAAGCAAAGAAGGTTCAACAAGGGAGACCTAGTCCTACGGATGACCTACGAAAATACAGTAGAAAAAAATGCAGGGAAACTAGGAGCTCGGTGGGAAGGTCCCTACGAGGTGTCAAAGGTAGTCAAGCCTATGGTATACGAGCTTAGGACGATGGACAGAATGTCAACTCCAAACTCTTGGAATGTAACCAAGCTAAAAAAATTCTATTACTAAGCGAATTTGTATTGTGACTACGGTCTGGCTTGATCTCCAATCTCGGGGTACGTAGGTAACCCTTTCGGGTGCAGCTATTTTTACTTTAATAAAATTATATATTCTTTTTTCAAATACTACGTCTAGCAAGACAGCTTTTCCTACCCTTCCAATCTTCTATCTCACAACCTAAAAGCCGACTCATAACTCGCGCATAACCCGTCTAACACAGGTATACTTGGCGAGACCGAAGTTGTCTCACCGTTGGCTGAATAGATCGTCAGAACACCGAGATGCAACTCGCATGCTCCTAAATATGAGTACTGGCCAGGGTTAAAGTAACCCTGCCCGAGCTACAAGATCTGTTCCTAAAAAAGTTGAGTTTCAAATTGCATATTCCTAAAGAGAATATTCGACGAGACTAATCTTCTCGTCCAAAAGCCCATATGCAAGAAGGATTGATCCGCAGGTTATTTCCTTTGGAATCATATGGTTGAATAGGTATTCAGCCCGCACAAGGTGCTAGAGAAACATCCTATTTGGTCAAAGTTTGTTGAAAGATATAAATGATAAAATAGACAACAAAAATCATTCGCCGAACTACCATTTGTCATTAATATGAAAAAGGCATTGAAGCTACATTGTCTTGATCAACAAAAAAAAACGGCTAACAAATTTCCGACTAGCTACAACTTTTGACGACCTACCATGTACAATGATTAAAGGACACATTTACAAAACCAACATCAGTAAAGAAATAGAAAAGCAGCCGTGCAGCCTAGAAGTGCAGATCCTAACCTTAAAGCCGCAAAATCCTTACACCCTCGGCGTTGCAGGAATGATGGGATCTGCTCCAGTAGCAACATCTGGTTTGCATGCTGAGGCTGAACTAGGTTCATACCATGCTCGTTGAACTCAGGAAAAAAGCAAAAGTCCTCGTCTGTCACATCGGTCACGTCTAGTTCCTCAAACTGAGCTTTGTACTTGTTGTAATCAATTTCGAGCTTCGGCATAATCTCTGCAGGAACGACCCCACCTTCGGCTATGATGTGACGAACACAGTTTAGAGTCCCTTGGGCTTGGCCAAAGAGCTGAACGATAGGATCAGTAGTATTGTGATCATTGAAGTGATCTTGAAGTTTCTCGAGCTTTGTCGCATATTTCACATGGGTTTCCTGCCGATCAAGGATGGCTATGCAGCCTAAGACAGTCGAAGCCACTTCATCTCACTTTAATGAAGCTTTTCAAGCTATGCATGAGCCGTTTTCACTTCAGCAAGCTCGGCGTGAACCCTGTCATGCGCTACTTTCAGTTGCAAAGTTCAGATGCGGCCTTTTCCTTTGCATCTTCAGCCTCAATCTTTATGACGACAATTCGTTCAGTGGCAGACGTTGCCATTTAGTCCATCTGCAATTTTAGGCTGGTGATCTGGGTGTTCAGCTTAGCAACGACTCTTTCCAACTCTTGCACCTTCAAGTGGATTTTAGAAATTCGCTTCTTCCCCTTGTCAACGATCTTCGTAAGACGAACGAGCTTGTCCTCATTACCAATCAAAGCTTGCATTTTATTCTCATAAAACGCCACGAGCTCATTTGTTGTTCCCAAGGTCTAAATATCACAGCGATCGATGGATCAGAACAGACAATCTGAAATAGCAAAGATTGAAGGGAAATTACGGTGAGTTACCTGGAAAGCTTGCCGAGACAGAGTCTCATAGATGTTTGGAGCCATCATCCTATCGATTGAATGGAGGATCATGGTGTCGATACGACTTACTAGGCCGGCACAGGCTTGCTTGGCCTGGACAAACGGCAAGCCTCGGCTTGAGAAAGTGAAATTCAAGTACTTTTGAGACTTGCAGCGATCATTAGCTTGAGAATGGTCTGCGTTGCTAGGAGGATGTTCCAGATCCTTTGAGCCTTTACCCAGCTCGAGCTTGTTCTCCCTCTCCACATCATCATCATCACAACCAAGAAGACCTTCGACTTCCTCGACAAAGGTCTGCAGTTCACCGTCTTCCAGACCCACATCCATGTTCATATCTTCAAGGATCTGAGAGACGGTAGGTCCATCACCTGGCACTGCAACAGGTGGAACGACGGTGGAAAGATCAGCATGAGGATTGTTAGCATCCGTTTTATCTTCCCCAGCAAAAACATTATCGCCCAGCACCTGCTCCTCGTTGGGAGCATCTTTTATTGACTCTTGTTCCTCAGCAGGAACTTCTTTCAGACTCGAGTTTGAGTCAACAACGACTACCTCGGAGGGACCACTGTCCTAGTTAGAAGGAATTCTCCTCCTCCTTTGTAAGGAGGACAAGCACCCTCGCTGCCAGTAGAGGCAGAGACCGTTGTCTGCTTCCTCTTTGATGAGGAAGCTTTTTCCAGTTCGGTCGAGTAATCAACCTGCATCTTAGGGCGACCCATTTTTTTCTTGATCTTCTTGATTGGACAGATGTTAAGATCCCACCTTACTAAGTAAGGAAAGCAACATATCAATGTCAATGAAAATTAACTAGGAGAGTGCCGAATATGACGTTATTAGTCATACATGTGTTCATACGCGGAACGCTTTCTTGAACGCGGTCGTAGTCAAAGATCCGGATGTCGACTATTCCAGAAGAATGGATTCTCTAGATGTCTTCAACGAAGTTCCCAGGGAAAGTTCCGGAGTTAAAGTGTAGATATGCAAAAGATAGAACATAGAAACAGATCAACGAAGAGTATAAACTTACAGCTCGGCTATCCTAGGTGGTATCTACCAAAGGTTTTTGCCCATTTTCTCTTGATGATTCTTCCTACATCGCCCACAGATTCGGGTGTAACCTTCAAGAAAAAATATTTTTCCTTCCAGTCATAGATCTTTGTGTCTGCCGAAGTGTCGATCAACTTGTATTTTGCTTTAAAATTAATGTAGACAAAACCTGTGTTCAACTTCTTCTTATTTGGGTGACCGGGTTGATCAACGACATGTTTTCCAGGTACCTAACGCCGACATGAACGTTGAATTCTTGACCAAGTGCTAGAAGGCCAATCATAAACCTTATCGAAGCGGCTGACGGTTGAGAGATGGTGATCTTCCTTCTCGCACAATAAGGTATTAGCAACTTCGGAAGGGGTAGCCACAAATGGCATTTCCTGAAAAGAGACTCGTATAGACAAACCTAGCCTTGTGGGTAATCCCAAGGTCTTTGGTGCGGGTCGAGAATCAGAAAAGGTATCCCGTTGAAAAAAGAAAAGTTGCGTACTAGATCTCGCAATGTCCGATATGTGCATTTGGTAGGTCAGAGGCTGGTGAGCTTGTCGTCAGGCTGAATCCAGTTGCCCAAACTAATCCTTTCTTTTGGCGTAACGTGCATCTTGTCACTACCCAGATCGTCACGAGAGGCGGAAGCTTCAGCTAGGTCAAGCCGGGATGAAGACATTGGTTTCGGATAGATTACCGAGACAATTGAGGATAATTTACCGAGCTGTAAGTAAGTTAAAGAGAGAAACTAGAGAGAATGGAGAGCATTTTTACCTGCAGAGGACATTTTGAAAATGGAATTGTAACAAATGAAAGTTCGGAGGGGTATTTATACCCTCGAAGGAACCGGCTACCGGGAAAACGAATCGTTGCGAGTGGATACCTAGGGTTTGGAGTGACGCTTTAGCTTCCCTCTACGAAACGATTTGAAAATGCTATGAGGACAGCTGTCATTTCTTTAACCTAAATGGACTTTTGACTCCACCTCGTCTGCTGACCTGATAGAATCGACGAACTGGGGGGGACTTGTAACACCNCCCTTTGACCAAAACCGAGGTTATTACGCCTATCTCGAAATTTAACTCAGTCGAACCACGAAAATATATTCCGGTCCATTGGAGTATAATCCCGAGGTTAAACGAGATAATTTCCGAGATAGGAAAGAAGAAGTTAGGACCGTTGTATGAGTTGGTTAATTATACAAACATAAAACGAAATTATGCA
>OVBE01008958.1:0-16563 GCA_900406425.1 Iberis pinnata | reverse complement strand
TTTTTATGAATTTTTATATTTTTTTGTAATTATTCTAATTTTCTATATATTTTTATAATTTTTATAATTTTCTATATCTTTTTATATATTTTTAAAACTTTTATGATTTTTATAGGTTTTTTAAAAAATTATGCTTTTTATGTTTATAAATATTTTTTTCGTAAATTTCTATTTATTTTTTATAAGTTTCTATATATTTTATGAGTTTTATGATTTTTATAATTTTAATAATTTTTGTGATTTATTTATAGTTTCTTATAATTTTTAATAATTTTTTGATGTTTTCGTATTAATTTTTTGTTAAGCTAAATTAGATCATCGGTTTAGTCAAACCAAATGGTTATTTAAGAATAGTAAACCAATTAAACCAAAAGGCGAGTGTATATTGCTTTATAACTTTATAATCAGATGTTTATAAGTTTATAAGATTCAATATGAAGGTATCTAAGTAATTAAGTTTCATAACATGATTAAATAGCACTAGGTCTTAAGTTTGGGGAAATAGGTCATCAGCCTTTATTTTTTCGGTTACTAGGAGAGTTCTGAGTAGTTAGTGAAACACCAAGTTTTTCATATAAAATTGTTATGCATATCTCATTAGTTAATCCACTTTTAGCAGTGATTCGTGGAATCTCATTTGCCTAATTCTTTATCGCGGACTTTAGCACTTTGTTGTCTCTATACTCTAGTTCATTAAGGGACTACATAACATAAACCACATACTATCTTATTACTTCCTTTATGGAGGTATATCATAGTTGCGCTAATATACTATAAGATATTTCCACTCAGAATTGTGATATAAAACATATATGGTTCAGCCTATGCTCTAGATTCAGTGCCTATTTAAGAGCATTAGCAGTCATTGCAAAGAAAAGAATATGAATCCAAATGAAAATAGGTGAGTCTAAGGATGTTAATAGTTGGTAAAAATCCAATGGGTACCTGCTACCCTATTAAAAAAAAATTAGGTTTAGAATCTGCATGTTTTCTACAAAGAAATGTAGAGTATTATCCGGATGGATATTATTTAATTAGAGTATTACATGAGTTTATCCTATTGGATAATGAGTATATGCGAGACTTTAAAAAACACTTTTTTAGTGAATCTTTTATTCCACAATTACTACCTTCGGCTGATTTCATGCGAACTCTTCAGCTGATTCTCCAACTTTGTGATGATGAGTCTTTGCAATCAATTATTATACAATTATTATATATGTTAATTTTATACTATCCTTTAATAATAAATCACAAGTTAATTTATCTTCAACTTTCAAATATTTTGATATCCATCAACACACTTGAAGGCGATTTCCGGCGATTGGTGTTGCTTCCTCGTCTTTTCTCCTCCGATTCGGTTGCCGGTGGCTTCCATAGCACCGGGACCGGATCTCTTTCTCACCTTTGTCTTTTGCTCTTGTTTTTCTGGCTCTTTTGTGGTGTGTTTGGGCGTGGGTGTCTTCGTCGGGCTCGGCTCCGCCGCCGGAGATCCGATCTTCCTCCGTCGCCGGTCGGTGCTCCTGGTGGTGTTGGTCTTGGTTCTGTGGTACTAGGCTCGGAGTGGTTTAGGGTCTCGGTTGGTAAGCTAGGGTTTGATCCGGCGTTGATTTGGGGGTTTTTCGGTGAGTTTGGTTAGGCGGTTTGGCTGGTTTATGCTTCCAGTCCTAGTGTGGCTCGTTGTTTAGTTTCTGGTTTTGTTCGAGGTGTTTTTCGACGGTGGATGATAAGTTAGGCTAGTCTCTTTCGATCTGCGTCTCGCTAGTATCCTTCCCGTTGTGATTTTGTTGGTCTCGTTTGTCGCTGAGATGGAGAGCTGGTTGGCTAGGTCATTCTCTTTTGGCACAGCTTTCCAATGCGCCGGAGATGCATTGTCGGCTTCGTGGAGGATCGTCTGAGTGCAGGCTGTGGTTTGAGACTTCTTTTGCTTGTTCTTCTGCTGCGAAGCCTCCTCTGTTAGTTAGCGGTGTTTCTTTGTTGGCTTGCGGCTTTTGTTGGCCTTTCAGATTATAGTGATTTTCTTGGTCTTATGCTGGTTCTATCGGTTTGTAAAGGCTGCTCTCTTGTTTCGCTGTTGCTCTTCCACCTGCGATTGGTCGCTCGTACTATGCCACTAAGCCATTACCTCAGTTCTTCTTCAGTTCTCGGTCGTCGGACGCTCTTTCCGAGCGTCTTCTTCTGCAGAGGATTTGGTCTTTTGTTCTACTTGATGGCTGGTCGAGGCATCCTATTGGTGAGGCTACTTCTCGCGTCTTCCGGTTGATTCCATCCGCGTCTCAACTTCGCATCGGCTCGGACTGTTATGGGGTTTCCTCTGTCTCTGGGGTTTCCCTTAGTCCGTCTTGTGGCCTCCGTGTTCCTTATTCAGAGTAGAATTTTTACCTGTCATGGTTGACCGTTGGGATTGGACCTGTGTTGTCTGTACCCCTGAGGTTTTGCGGGTGGTATAGCCTTGAGTGGTTCTTTGCTTTGGTTGGATAGAGTATCTTAGATGTGTTTCAGAGAGTTTGGTTGTCTTTGTTTTTTTTTTGCTTTCCTTTTGCCGCGCTCTCGGTTTGTCTGTTGTTGTCTGTTATGCTCGTTTACCGTTGTACTTCCTTCTTTAAATCTTTTTAATAAAAGACAATAGGTGAAAAAAAAAAAAATTATCTTCAACTTTCACTCAAGTAAGCTTTTGTATATGTGTCAACATTACAGTTTTTTTATTATTTTCTTATTTTAATTCGAACTAATTACATGATCAAAAAAATAATTGAATTTTTCAACTGTTTATCTTCCACTTTCCCCACTTCTTCTTCTCTTCACTGCTTATCTATTTCAATTAGTATTTCATTGATTTGTCTCATATCTCTCTTTTTTTTCTTCTTCTTTCTGATTTTTTCGTCTCTCTCGATCATTGATATTGATTCCACTTAACATGTGTTTTTGTGATAAAATCAGTTAACATGTTTTATGGCAGGTATGTAATAAATTAGAAGTTATCCATGGTGGTGAGTAAAAATGAGTTCTTATCAAAAATTTTCAATAAAATATAAATTTTGAGTAAGTGGTTAACCATCAATATTTAATTTTTATGTTCAATTTTATTATCATATTTGATTGTTGGAGATGAATTACTCTTGATATTGCCATGACGATACTCTCTTCCAAATCAAAGCAGTCCGATTTGAATCGATGTTGAAAATATTTAAAACAAAAAGAAAACTAAAGAAAAACTAGAACGGATGAATATTTTTACGAAACTAAAAAGATTTAAGGAGAAGAAGATATGATATTTCAAACAATAGATTGAATGAGTTTTTGACTAAGTACAACACAAATCTAGAAACAAAGGAAATCCAACTTACCAAGGTAGTCTCAATAGTGCATAGGATGTTTACATGTTTAATATTATATTCAAAACTTTTCACTGGTAAAAAAAGGTTGGGATTGCGAATCCATTATTTTTAAATACATGTGCTAGCTTATAAATATTGAAAAAGATTAAATTTGTAACTTATTCAAATTTTGTTGTCATCTTTCTCAAGTTTTGCTTTCATTAATCTATCTATATATTTTTAAAAATTATCTAAAAACAAGAAAATTTTCATTTTTAAATAAAACCAATATTTTCTTTAGTTTAGTCAAATGCAAGTTAATTTGATAAATTTAGGGTTTTAATTAAAAAATCGGTTGATTTTTTATAATTTATTAATTATTTTTAGCAAAATATATCTCTAGTAGTTATAAAGACATATCATTAGAGTATTTAAATTTCAAAATGTTATAAATAATTTAAATTAAAATGTACTAGATGTAAATTTTATTGAATATATAAATTATATTAGTTTACATATAAAATCATACACACATATTATTTTGATATATCATTATCATCTTTCCTATATTTTTGATCTGCTACNAATGTTTAAAAAAAAAAAAAAAAAAAATTAGAATATCAATTCTTCTCACTCACCATCAATATTTAAAATGATTGTGGTAGTTAACTATAATCAATTTTAACAAAACTAGTTAAATTATTGGAAAAAGTTAACCCGTGCAGTGCACGATTAACACTAGTTCTTTTATATTTAACAGTACATAGAAAGAAAAACAACGAAACGGTAACATCTTGTGATTAACATACCACATCTATATATTTTCTTAGGATATGACTCCCTCAGTATTATAATGCCATACAATACAAAGATTCAGTCAACATAGAATTACAAACGTAATTAAAAGAATGCTTCGAGTTATTTAAAACTGATATAGATTTCTTTTTAAAAAATATTTGCTACCTCACAGACTGCCAGTTTTGACATATGATGTAAATTTTTTAAAATAATACACTACAAGAAAAAAAAAATTTCATACGGAGGAAACCGTCAGATATTGGTCGAAATAAGTGGTTTCCGACAATTTCTGAGGACAAATAATTCGTCGGATACCGATCGTCGGAATCTAGATATCGGTCGGAATTTCCTTGGAAAAACATGTTGTCGAAGAATCCTCGTAAATTTCTGAGGCTTTTTCTATGCAATATTTTCGACTATTTTCCAAGAAATTTGTGATCGATCTACCCTCGGTCTTTCCTCAGAAATTTTCTATCACTTACCTAAGACTTTTCGATTACATTTTCGAACAAAACCTCCTCGGAAAACCATCGGAATTTTTCCTACGACTTTCCGAGCACCTGTTCGAACCTTCTACTTTGCTTAAATTTTCCACCTTCTTCTTTAGGTGGAACATATATCATTCAAACGGATACATCCACCGATATTGAACAGGACCTCCAAGTGCTGCTTCTCGAGGAAGATGAATTAGTAGATATTCCATAACATCTAAAAATGAAGGTGGAAATATCTTCTCACTATTACAAAGAATCACAAGAATCTTTTCATGTAAATTATTGATACCATCTATCATAAGAGATCTTGAGAAAATATCTTGGAAGAATGTAGTTATCCCAGTATAATACAAGAAAACCAAATCACTTTTAAAGTTTTAATTGATATCAACTAATATTTTCATCTATCAATATATGGGTTTTACCAAAAAATAATATTCAACTGATATTTTAGAGAAAAATGTATCTGCCTTTGCTTCATGGACATTTGGAGGTAATAGTCCGACAAAGACAAATGGTAGGAGTCGTTGCATAACAACGTGACAATCATGACTCTTCATACCCAAAAACTTACCTTCTCCCCGATCAACATATTTTCTAAGATTTGATGCATAACCATCCAAAAATTTGACGTTGTACATTATCCAATCAAAGAACTCTTGCTTCGGAGAGGTATCCAACCGAAAATCAGGTATCAGAAACTTCTCATTCCTGGTAGCATGAAGTTACTTACGAGAAAAAATATCTGCTAAGTCCAATCTAGATTTCATATTTTCTTTTTTCTTTCCTTGCACATTTAGAACAGTGTTCATTTGTTATCAAAAAATTTCTTCTCGATATGCATCACGTCAAGATTGTGTCGCAACAAAAGGTTTATCCAATATGGCAAGTTCTCGTAACAACGTGACAATCATGACTCTTCATACCCAAAAACTTACCTTCTCCTCGATCAACATATTTTCTAAGATTTGATGCATAACCATCCAAAAATTTGACGTTGTACATTATCCAATCAAAGAACTCTTGCTTCGCAGAGGTATCCAACCGAAAAGCAGGTATCAGAAACTTCTCATTCCTGGTAGCATGAAGTTACTTACGAGAACAAATATCTGCTAAGTCCAATCTAGATTTCATATTGTCTTTTTTCTTTCCTTGCACATTTAGAACAGTGTTCATGTGTTATCAAAAAATTTCTTCTCGATATGCATCACGTCGAGATTGTGTCGCAACAAAAGGTTTATCCAATATGGCAAGTTCCAAAAAATACTCTTGTCTGCCAATTGTGGTTCTCTCCATAACCATCGACTATGTCTTGCCCATTACCACCACACCGTGCAATTTCCTCAGAACCAAAATCACGAAATTGGATCAACAAATAATCTCCATCTAACTCAAGAGGTCGATCATCAAAAACCATCTTATTCTTTGTAAATAATGATTTGCTGTTGCGGTAAGGATGATCAAACAAAAGAAATCTTTTATTACAATCAAACCATGAATTCTTTTGTTCGTATTTTAATTGAAATGCATTAGTGTTGTCTTGACAATACGAAAATGCTAATCTTCCATGTGTTGTCCAACCAGATAGCATACCGTATGCTAGAAAATCATTTATAGTCTGCCTATGTATTACTCGCGTCATAAAATTCTTTGAACACGATACATCATATACTTCCACTCCTTCTCTCCATAACATATGCAGTTCATAAATTAGAGGTTGTAAGAATACATCAAGAGCTATCTTCGGATGATCTGGACTAGGAACCAAATTGGTGTGGAATAAAAATTCTCGTTTCATGCATAAAGATGGTTATAAATTATATGATGTTATAATTACTGACCACAATGAATATTGTCTCTCATGCTTTCCAAATGGGTTAAAGCCTGTACACAATCAAAGGTACACATTTCTTCGTTCATTAGCAAAATCAAGATACACCGATTGAAAGTGTTTCCATGCTCTTTCTTCGGAAGAATGAGATATCTCATCTCCAGATGTATGATCTCCATGCCATCTTATAGCATTAGCAGTGTGTTCAGAATAATATAACATCTTTAACCATTCTGTTAAAGGCAAATACCACATTCTCTTATATGAGGTTGGAACATTTCCACTCGTTTCTTGAAAACGTGGTTTACGGAAAAAATGACACGATTTGCGGTGCCCGTCATTTCTCCAATATATCATGCAATTATCAACGCACCCATCAATCATTTGATATGGTAACTCAAGCCCAGAAACCAATTTCTGTATCTCATAATAAGAACCTGGTGAAAGATTATCTTCCGACAAGATTTCTTTCACAAATTTAGATATCGCATCCACACAATCCTCACTCAAATTATAATATGTCTTTATATTCATCAACCTAGTAACAGCAGACAAAGGAAAGTGATCATCTTTGCAACCTTCGTATAATGGATGTTTCGCTGCATCTAACATATCAAAGAACCTTCTAGATTCTAAATTTGGTTTCTCTACTCTTTCTTAATCATGAACAAATAAAGGCATATATTCACGATACGCATCATTAACCATTTAAACGTTAGCTATATTTTCTACTCCTACACATGGTTCTTCTAATCTATCATCAACCATTTGTTATCTACTACTTCCAAAATCAACCATTGACTCGTTTCACCATCTGAATACCAAACCTTGTAACCCGGCATAAACCCTCTACTATATAAGTTCTTCCATACTACATTAACTTCAAAAAAACGACGATTCTGGCATTTACAAAAAGGGAAAAACATCTTACCAGTTTCAATGATTTTGCTATGATTTGTCGCAAATGACATGAATTGTCTTAAACCGTCCGCAAATTCTTCTATAAGCAACCCCTCGCAGGATCTTGATGATTTTTATCCATTCATGAACGAAAATAAACATTACCATCCGAAGTAGACTTTTTTCACGGATTTTTTTAATAAGGATTTTGAAAAATGTTAGAATGAGAGAATCAAGTATTTATAGGTGGATAAATCGAATATTTAAGACGAATTTCTGAGAGATTTCCTACGATAGTTCAAACGGTCATATAAAGTTTATATTTTCCTCGGAAATCTGTAGGAAAAATACCCACAGATTTTCGAGGACCATGATTTTCCTACGGATTTCCGAGGAGAATTTAGGAATTTTAAAATTTTCGATGGATATCTGAGGAAAATAAAAACGTTATATATACGTTATATGACCTTTTAAACTATCGTAGGAAATTTATAGGAAACTTCCTACGAATTTCCGAGGACTTAAATGTTTTCGACGACTTTCCAAGGAAGTGTATATTGCATCGGAATGTCGTCGCTATACCATCATAAATTTCTGACGATCTCTTATCCGTAGGAAATTTGATCAGAAATTAGCTCATTTTCTTGTAGTGATAATCTATATATAATATAAACTTTAACTATGAAACAATAATAAATGTATCAATAGCACACTTTTAGGCTAACGATAAAAAAATCAAACTTATAAAAAATATTTGGAAGAACCCGAAATGGCATAATTCTAAATCTACTATTTATTATTTTAACTATCTAAAAGATGCTAATTCAGTCATTCTAATTGTGTTTTTTTTTAAAATTATCAACAATATCAAAATTTATTTTAAAATACTAAAAGCTACATTTTGAATAGGGTACCCACATGTTACCCTATACCCTATAGGGTAGATTGTGGGTTTACCCTATCTGAACATTATCCATACAGGTCCTTTACAAACCGGGTAAAAATCAGACATGCTTAAACTAGGCCTAGGTAGGAAAATCCATTGGTCATGATTGCTTTGTCTAACGCGTAGTCAATAAGTAAAAATACATTGAAGTTTGAGAAAGTCAACTTTTTAGTCAAAGGATTTTTGTATGATTGTAACAAATTTTTTTTTGGTCATGATTACTTTTTAACGTGTAGTCAATAAGTAAAAATTAATTTTATTAAATTCATTGACTAAGGTTCGAACAATGATTCAAAAATTTGACTATGTCATACTGTTCAATTTTTTTTTAATAAAAGTTGATAAGCGTTGAACTTCTTAGAATAAAAAATGAAGAAGAAGTCACATAACAAGACAAATGATCACCAAAATCATGTAAGCAATACTATTAATGCCAACCATAATTTTGATCTAAAAGAACTCATGGATGCAGATGAAGCACACATGGTGGAAAGTGATCAAGAGTTGAAAGAAGTTTTGGAGAAGAAAAAAGTTTCATTTAACAAGCATGAGTTCAATTTGAACAAACTTCCCGAAGATGATGGAGATTTACGCACAAATGAAAAAAACCAAAAAATGGTAAAAGTCATGCTCAAAATTTTTCTTCCCAAATATTTTGATACATGATTATTTATAAACAATGTTCAAGTGAAGTTTTCATTTTTTTTATAAATAAGTGAGTATGTCACAATAACATTTTTGAAAGGCATATTGAAATTGTATATGTTTAATTACTTTTGATATCTACGACATTTATAGGAATATTATAAAATAAAAATAAAAATTATTTAAAATTACCAAACAATAGATCTAAAGAAAAAATTTCAACTCAATGAAACAAAATGCAATCAAATTCATACAAATTATTTAACTTGCTAAGGAGTTCATTACTTCTTGAATCAATATGGGATCGCAAGCCATTTGAATTGGTAGACGTCTTTCCTTTTCTAATATGTTCTTTTTCAAATGTGGGATTTTATACTTGTTTGATCATCCTACTTTCATAATCTCTCGCATACATGTTTGTAGAGTCAAAAAGATATGATTGATTTGATTTGTAGGGTATTCTTAAAATGCTTTTTCTATCGCATTAACCAGTTCTTCCACCGTCTTTGGAGAAATGTTATGTTGTAACATCAGAATTTCATGAAAAATCCAAGATCCAAAATATTTAAATCCGGTGAATTAGGCAGTTGACACATCAATTGAATATCAAACGCATCACCTGAAGCAACTTGTCGATATTCTTCATCTCTTACATCAGCATGAGTTCTTGCATCATCTTGTGATATTGTTGAATGAATATACTTTTTCCCAAAATATTCTATCGGCCAAATCTCACGAATTTTTGGAAGAACTTTTTCGATCAAACAACTTTTCATGTCATCTCTTTTGATGGAGACCATTGGTTTTAATTCCATGGTTCCCGACTCTTTGTTTCTACTCCGTCTCTGAGCTGGTTGCATAGTAACAAATAGAAACACTCCAATTTTTCCAGAAAATAATTCATTTTCTTCTTCGTCAAATCGCGGTCGAGCCATAACAGCCAAAAATATTACCTTTCCGATAAAATTTTTCCTTTGACATGGACGCAATGGGTCCTCTTCATGGAGAAGTAGATAATATGTCTCTACCGTTTTTGTCATATAAAACCACTTTTCGTCGATATGTACTACATTGTATATACCAACAAATCTTGGTTGATGAGATGGAGCATACTTATCAAGCATGGATAAACAAAATTGTAGTAGAGTTTTCTTATTATCTTCTCTAAGATGTGGTTTGATGGAATTGTAATGATGTCTTATGAGACATTCTTTTACACACTTATACACTATAAATGGGTTGACGTCCAAAGCTACTGCAATATACCTGATGGTTGTCCGTCGATGTAATGGAATATCAGAAATTTGACTCAAGTCAATATGTGATTTTCTTCCGACCAGAATTTCCTTTTCTCTTGTGTGATACATCAACGACCTCACTGTTAGAAGTAGTTTTTGCTCTTTGCAAAATCCTTTGCACCGTTCGTAAAGGCAGTGAAAATAAATTAGAAACTTCTCTTGTAGTATTTCTTTTTAATTTTCCATCAATACTTCTCTCCATCAGAGCACGATAAACTTTCCACCTTTCTTCATTTATAAATTTCTTTCTTCTTGGTAACGATTTCTTGTTGATTATGAGAGGTCTCCAAATTTTCTGCCAAGACCAAAATAAACACAATTAACTTATTACTGATAAATTCATATTTTATTTTAAACTAACAATGTTAGTTCAAGGAATTTTGATAAACTATATAGGAATGTATAATAAGATATTCATCAATATTTAGTTAGAAATAGTTAAATATTATATTGCTAAAAATATTTTACAAATTCGGAATGGTAGTATTTCTTTTTTCTTTGCAAAAAATATTTAACTAACGTAAACTCTTAAAAACACTGTAAATGTGTTTTTCGGTTTTTACTTAAAATTTTTTGAAAAGTTATTTTCATAAAAATAAGGAATTTCAGTTTCATCATCATTTTAAAAAGAATATGACATATTATTCAAATCTATATAGCCTATACGGAACAAAAAAATCCAATTACATACGAAAATTCAATTATAGAGAAATTAATAAAAAAATTGAGGAAAAAGTAAAATAATTGGTTGCTACTAGAGAATGAATTTCATCATCATCTTGTGATGACATGTTATTCAAGTCTATATACCCTATACAGAACAAAAAAAAAATCAAATTACATATGAAAACATAAAATTAAAAAATGTGAGAAAAAGTTTAAAAAACCTTGAAGCCGATAGTGTAGGAGCTTCAATTTCATTACTATTTTAATATGTATAAAACTCACTCTCGTTGGTTACTAAAGTTTAGTTTGGATCAAAATTATGAAAATTAGCCATTACAATCTTAGTAATGATTGTACGATGATGATACTATATATAGCAAAAAAAAAAAAAATAAATGTTTTTTTTTGATTAAATGTTAAATTTATTAATCAAAAGGGAAAAGTGTCATATGTACATAAAAAAATCAAGAAAGAATTAAAATTGGTCTAAGAATGTTTCGCTATTGGTAGTGCAATGCATTCCAAGGTGCCTCATTAAAACCTGAATCTAGAAAACCCGGTGGGATAAAACTAGATTCAGGAAAAAGAGTACAGCCTTAGAACACGAACCAATAGGATGAGGTAGAAGAGTGAGGTGGGTAGTGCTGGGATTGTGGAGAATAGCAAGTAGATCATCAACCGTGAATGGTTTGCCAACGAGCCGAGAGTCCATGAAGTGGGGATGGTGGGCTATAATGCAAGCTGGTGAGGCGGTCCGTAATACATCTCACTACTTGTCTTTGAAGATATGCGTGCGGATGGGCTACGACACCATGACGTCTCCCGTTCCGCTCTCTCAAAAGATGATACACCGTTGTTTGTAAGCACATCTTGAGTAGGATAGAGTCGAGGCGATTGTAACGAGTATGACAGAGCGACGTGATGGTGATATGCCAATCCGGATTGACCCGGTGTCGAAGGATGGGTGTCGTAACGTTGGACCAAAGCGTGAAGGAGAATGGGCAAGTGAAGAATAGGTGGTCACGGCTTTCATCGGGTTCACCACACAGGAGACATGGTTGATTTGCCCCCCAACGTCTCATACGGGTTCCTGTTTGCAACTTGTCAAGAACAGCAAGCCAACAAATGAACGCATACCGGGGAATCGATTGGGGAAACCAAATTGTGTTAGCCCAAATTTTAAAAGGAAGAGGTTGTCTTAGCTGTTGGCATGTGTGTGAGGAGGATAAGTAAGGGTTGTAGCTAGTAGCATTGTG
The DNA here is from genome assembly GCA_900406425.1 of Iberis pinnata. Classification (NCBI taxonomy): domain Eukaryota; kingdom Viridiplantae; phylum Streptophyta; class Magnoliopsida; order Brassicales; family Brassicaceae; genus Iberis; species Iberis pinnata. Next base: position 4,412 of record OVBE01008958.1, on the reverse strand, counting down.
CTTCCATAGATGTATGTCGGGAACACCGAGAGGAGATGGCCGCAGCATAGCTAGGATGCGATCATATAGTTCTCGGTGAAGCGGTACGCGTGAGCGTCTTAGTCGCCATGATGATGAAGTAGCTGCTGATGCTAGAGTTGCATGGGAAGGGATCCCAAATTCTCGAATACCTGCTGGGCCCGTTAGTGCAATAAGCGGTCCGAGAGAGGACCAGTCCTCATGCCAGAAAGAAATAGTCTGACCATCCCTGACTTGGTAGCGTAAGAACCGAGATGCAAGGTCACGGGCCTTGAGGAGTTTTTTCCACAGCCATGAGCCTCTAGTTGTGCGTGGTGCGTCCCAAAAAGTGGAGTGGTGGAGAAGGTAAGCCTTGATCCAATTCGCCCGGAGTGAAGTAGTAGAGTGCAATCGCCATATCATGCTCAAGGTAAAGACCAGTGTCGTATCCTGAAACTTATGAAGACCCAAACCACCATTATTTTTAGGAGTACAAACATCATACCAGTTCAGCTTGGATAAGTGATGGTTAGTCGGAGTGCCCGACTAAAGGAAGTTACTACAAAGGCTAGCTTTGGCAAACGAAATGCCGATTGCCAAAAGTTCACCGTGCTAATGATGACATACTTGATTAATTGCAACCTGCCTGCAAAAGATAAAAGGTTAGAAGCCCAAGATGTCATACGCGTTTTAATGAGATCAATAAGAATATCATAATCAGCGCGCTAGAGTCGGGTAGTTGTGAGAGGAAGCCCAAGATAACGGATTGGGAGAGCAGCACGGGATATGCCAAGACGGCCGAGAGCTTGAAGGAGATCCGGTTGCGGTTGACCCGCCGTGAAGATGGATGACTTGGTGATGTTGACATACAAACCCGAGGCGCGCAATTTTGTCATGATGTCGAGGATACCATCTAGTGAGGCCTTGGTACCATTTGAGAAGACTAGGATGTCGTCTGCGAAGCAGAGATGTGTAAGTCCAATGATGCGACACTGAGGATGGTAGCCAAAGCGCCCAGCGGCAGCAACTGCGTTTAAAAGCTTGGACAAGACATTATTTGCAATAACATAGAGATAAGGCGATAGCACAACCCTGACGAATCCCACGTTTGCTCGGAAAGTAGCCAGCTGGTTCGCCATTGACCGATACTGAGAATGTTGCAGTGGTGATACATAGGCGTATCAAATGAGTGAATCTATCCGGTAATCCTATGACCTGTAAAACAGAGAGAATAAAATCCCAATTAATAGTATCGAAAGCCTTAGAAATGTCAAGTTTAATAGTGCAACGAGGAGAGAGAGTGTCCTTATGATAATCCTTGACGAGTTCAGTTGCGAGCATGACATTCTCAAGCAAAAGCCGTCCCTTCACAAATGCACTCTGGTTTAGCTCAATAAACTCCGGAAGTAATAGCTTAAGGCGGTTTGCCAAAATCTTGGAGATGACCTTGTAGACAGTATTACAGCAAGAAATGGGCCTATAATCATTGATCGTCTCCGGGTTATCACCTTTAGGGATCAGCGACAACAATGTTTCATTGACACCCCGTGGAAAAAAACCGAAGTCGAAAAAAGATTGGACCGCTGCCACAAAATCAGATTCAATACATGGCCAAGCTGACTTGAAAAATTCCGCCGTATAACCGTCAGGTCCTGGAGCTTTGTTTAAAGGCATAGTGAACAAGGTCGCTTTGATCTCGTCAGCGAGGATTGGTTGGCATAGAGTTGCGGCTTCGGCATTGGAGCAACGATAGGTGAGTAGATCGTATAGTGCTGAGGTGGAGAACGGTTCCATGGCGGGCTGATCCTGAAGAAAAGATTGAAAGTGAGTGACCGCTGCTGCTTTTATTGATGGTAGATCCGTGACTACAGCTCCAGTGGGGAGGACAAGACGCTTAATCGAGTTCCAGGAAGAGCGCGATGATGCTACTCGATGGAAGTAGCGGGTATTATGGTCGCCGTTTTGCAGCCACGTGATTCAAGACTTTTGTAAATAAAGGACTTCTTCCGCTTTAGCTAAGGCTGTCCATGTCTGAGACGCAGCTTGTTCTGCGGCTAATGATGCTGGAGTTGGATCACTGAGAAGTGCCTGTTGACACAAACAAAGAGTAGCGTAAGCCTCACGAGTACGAGTAGGAAGATCACCATATTCACGCATGTTTAATTGGCGAAGTATAGGCTTTAGAGTTTTGAGTTTTGTGGACAATAGTCGAAGAGCCATGCGGGAATTGTATAAACCGTGGGTAGTGGTCTAATGTTGTTGCACAACCTGCAAGAAAGAAGGGTGGTCAGTAAGGTAGTTTTGAAATTTAAATGGCTTACGGACTCGAGTTGTGGGTAGGGAAAGATGGACGAAAACACGGGCATGATCGGAAACACCATTTGACTCAAAAACCCCATAAGACCGTGGAAATATGGCTGTCCAGCTATCGTTGACAAGGGCTCGGTCTAGCTTCTTGCAGATAGGATCCCCCTCGCGCTGGTTCGACCAGGTGAAGCACGGACCTACATATGCAAGATCAGTTAGATCACAACGAGAGATAAACTCCTGAAATTGGAGCATGCCAAGTTGTCGAGTATTAGAGTAATTAGAGTGTTCAGAGATAGAAAGAATCTCATTAAAGTTCCCAAAGACTAGCCATGGAATAGAAAGAGAGCCACAAATGGTCCTGCTTTCGTGTAAATCATGCCATAATTGGACACGCTCGGCCTGAATATTCGAAACGTATACACAAGAAATTAGTACAACATCACCCGAATCTAAAGTGACCAAACAAGTAATTAGTTGTGCCGAAAAGTAAATTGGTGTAACAATAACATCGTCGCACCAGCAAACCCAGATACGCCCCAAAGGATGAGCATCATAGTTGTGGACGGCTGACCAACCGGGCGATGCAGCCTGCAAAATACGAGAAAAGTTAGAGTGTTGAACTCGAGTTTCCAAGAGACAACCAAATTGAGAATGAGAAGAACAAATCCAATGACAAATTATGAAGTGCTTGTGGGGTTGATTAAAACCCCGGGTATTCAATGCAAAGAGCGTCATATCATTATTGTCTCCATGAAGAGACATTAGCGGAGTGTTTTGGTGCGACTGGCTTAGTGTTTTTACGTAGGTTCAGACTTGAAAAATTGCTGTGGTTTTGGCCTGGTACTGTAGCGGGAAGCGTTGTGGTTGGCCTGGATAGGAAGGGACTCGGTATCGGAGAGCTGGCCCTCTTCAATCTCATTATCTTCCTCCGGGTCAGCTAGAACCGAGAACCAAGACAGGGATGATGATGTCTTGTCCGAGACAATAATAGGCGCAATAGCGCTGGGAGATTGTGAAGACCGCCTAGTAACCAAGGACCAGTCTTGGTCCAGAGGAAGGTGACCTGGTCTTGGGATGCCGAGAGCAGAGTTAGGGAGGACTGAAGGGCCATCTGATGTAGCAAGGTCCAAGCCAGCAACGCCTGAAGAGCTTGAGGCAGCCTCTGGAGAAGAACCATGCTCGGGCAATTGTGTAGTGGCTGGTGGATGCACTATGGTTGCAAGAGTGTCTGGAATTGTCTCGAGAGCAGGGTCCAAAAGATGGACGTTAAGCAGCGGGTCTTGAGGAGCAGAGCCCAAAGTAATAATGGCAGCAATAGGCAATGTTACATCAGCAGCAATATGCAATGTTACATCGGCGAGCAAGGCAGCAATGACTGTAGAGTCCAGAGCCGGATTAGGCAAAGACGCGGAGCTCGTTGGAATCGTTGGAGAAGGACCAGCTTTGGGGAGTTGCTTGCAGTCCTGATGCTTATGGCCCCAATGATTACAGGCGGAGCACTTGGCAGGAAGCCAAGGGTACGAGACATAGATTGGATCAGCTGTGTCAGAAAGCACAATGCGATCAATGAGTGGTTGATCCAAATTAATCACCACAAGAATCCGAGCAATATCAAGTCGAATACATTTTTCTCCTAGGAATTTAAGTCCTTCACGAGTAAAGAGATAGTCCGGGACATTCTTGAAGTCCACCCAAAGGGGCATCGAGGAGAAATCGGGTCTGGCTTGTGCTTGAGACGGTGACCAAGGCTGGACAACAAGAAGGATATCCGCGATGTGCCAGTACTTGCGACAACAATTACGGGAACGTAACTCGGATCCCGGAACGCGAAAGAGGACCATATCTCCTTGATAAATTGGACATTGATTTTCATTGGCTTCCCGTCTTGATTCCAAATTCGATTCACCGTCGCGTGAACCTTACCAATATGCAGAGCATCTCCGACAAAGTAGCCAACAAGATATTCCGTCCATAACGGAACTGGTGATTGACGAAGGTGAGTAGGGATAGTTACAGAGGCTGTTCCATCGGTGATTTCAATCGTGGTACCGCGTGGGAAGGGACCCAAGTTAGACGAATTGAGGAAATCATTAAAGGTATGTGGG